>CM062809.1:1006379530-1006566973 GCA_031772625.1 Pinus tabuliformis | reverse complement strand
TTCGGTTTTTAAAGTTTTGAGTAAGGGATTAAATTTTTTCCCTAGCTCCTAAGAAAATTCCCGTTGATGATATCATTTGTGACATTGATTTTTTGAGGATCAGAGGTTTATCTTGATAAAATCAAGGACACCATTAGGCAGGATTGTGCTATGGTCTTGAGAAAGGCTAAGCCCCCCAAGAGCAACTTGAGCAAAGAAGAATCTGTAGCCCTCAGATCCTTAAACCAAAACAAAGATATCATTGTTCTTAAGGCAGACAAGGGTGGAGCTGCCGTCATTCTTAACAGGGTTGATTACCGCAATAAGATGTTAGATCATCTTCATAATAGTGGTAGCTATAAAAAGCTTCCCAAAAACCCCTTAAAAAAGGTTGCTAGGAATGTGGCTCTTGCCATTAAGTCCATTAGCTCAGTGAGTTCCCTGCACCATAAACTCATTGAGAGCAACCCTATCACTCCTAGGATCTATGGTCTCCCCAAAATTCACAAGGAAGGAGCTCCATTAAGGCCCATTGTCAACACCATTGGAGGTCCTACCTACCTTCTTGCTAAGTTCCTTGCGTTAAGGCTTAAGCCCTTAGTTGGTCATACAGAGTCCTTCGTAAAAGACTCTGCTTCCTTTATTAATGAACTCAAGGACATTAAGCTTGACCTAGGGACATTCTTGTTAGTTTCGGTGTTGTTTCCCTGTACACTTGCATCTATTAGTGAGGCCTTGGAGGTTATCAACCGCCTTACAGATCCTGACACGGCTCGCTTAGTTGAGATCTGCCTCACTTCCACCTTTTTCTGTTTGAGGGCGAGTATTTTGAGCAAACCTGTGGGGTTGCAATGGGCTCACCCCTATCCCCAGTCGTTGGTAATCTGTTTATGGAAGATTTTGAGTCCAAGTCTCTTAACTCATCCCGTCTTCTGCCAAGCTTTGGAAAAGGTTTGTGGATGACAACAATGTTATCTGGTCTCATGGCCAAGAGGAATTAGATCTCTTCTTCGATCATCTCAATAGTCAATCCTCGGCCATTAAGTTCACTAAAGAGCAGGAAGTTGATGGATGCCTCCCTTTCCTTGATATTCTTATTTCTAAGAATAGTGATGGCTCCCTCTCCCACCAAGTTTTTCGAAAGAAAACGCATACGGAGCAGTATCTTCATGCCAGTTCCCACCATTTCCCGGCTCAGAAGATGGGGGTTCTCAATACCCTTGCTACTAGAGCCCTAAGGATCTCAGATAAAAAGAGCTTTGAGAAAGAAAAATCCCATCTCCTTGACGTCTTTGTTGAGAATGGATATAGTAGATACATGGGATAGAAGGCTTTCATAAAAGCCGCCAGGAATTCTCTTACTAAAAGGGAACCGAAGGAGCATATTCCTGGTGTCCATCTTCCGTTTGTTCAGGGGACCACTGATAAGATTGCAAGGATTCTCAAGATGCATAGTATCCCTGTAACCTTTAGGCCCCTTAACACCATTCGTATGTCCCTCAGATCAGCAAAGGATCCTATCGACCCTAAAGATATGAAAGGGGTATATATTATCCCTTGTTCATGTGGGACCCCCTATATTGGTGAGACGGGCCGCTCCATCAATCAAAGGATTAGTGAACACGCAGCTGACCTTAAGCATAGGAGATCAAAGTCTTCGGCTTTAGCTGAGCATGCGGAAAAAACCAATCATCATGTTTGTATTGAAGATGCTAGTGTCATTGCTAGGGTTTCTCAATTCCATCATCGGAAATTTAGGGAAGCTCTGGAAATTGAAAAGAGGCCGAGCAATCTCAATAGAGAGGATGGTTGGAAAATCAGTAGATGTTGGGTCCCAACTCTCTCTTCCTAGTCGCTTCCTTCTTTTCCACCCCTCCTCCTCCCCTCCCCTCGTTTCTGGTCTCTCTTTTTCTTTTTTTTTTTTACATTAATTATTAGTATTATTTTTTAACCTAATATTTAGTTATTTACTATTAAATAATTTTTTACTATTATTAGTATTATTTTTTAACCTAATATTTAGTTATTTAATATTAAATAAATTATAATAGTAATATTATTAATAATAATTCATTTAAATGATTATTATTTATTTATTTATTTTTATTTTTTTATATTTATATTTTTATTTATTTTTTTTATATTATTAATATTAATATAATATTAATATTAGTATTCTTATTATTAATATTATTATTTTATTTTTATTTTTTTTTCCTTCTATATATTTTTATTTTGTTTCTAGTATTTTATTTTTATTTTGTTTCTAGATTTTATTGTATTTATTTGTTTATTTTTAAATTTTTATTTATTTATTTATTATTATTATTATTATTATTTATTATTATTATTGTTTTTTATTTTTTATTTTTTTTAATTTTAATTTTAATTTATTTTATTTTAATTTAATTTTAATTTAATTTAATTTAATTTATTTATTTTTTTAGTTTCTATGTATTTATTTAATTGTTAACCCCTTTTAATAACCAATTAAATTATATTATATTATTTATTTATTTGGTCTCCATATTTCAACTAACTTCATATTAAATTATTTTATTTATTCATTTTTTTTAGGACCTATTCTTTTCCAGGGTTGGCTTAGCTAGCTGTTGGAGACTCTGCTCATGCTATTTAACATGCAAAGCTGGATCTGGTTCTTCAACTTGCCCTGACAATGAACCACATCGCTGGTTCAAAACGCGTCTAAATCTTGTGATTTATGCCGAAAAATCTCTCATAAACCGATATGATCACAGAAGCCTCAATTCAACAACTTTTCATTTTTGAAAAATTAGATAAATATATACCCTTCCAAATAAAATTAAAACCAGTGCTTCAAATTGGATTAGTGGATTAGTGCTCACCCCTATAAACAACCCCATACCTAAAGTCAATGCCAAATATTTTAACGTGATGATGACGCAACGAACGCATCTTCTACGTCATCTGAAAATTCCACAAAAGAAAATATCAAACTATACTTTTGTTTCAATTTCAACGTATGGAAGTATTCTAAATTTACATTGGCACTTAATTTTTTATTCGCTGTGCGTGTACCGTTTTTGTTTTTTCCTTTTTTTTGTGGTCCACAACTACCATAGGAAGTGTTTTTTCCTTTTTTCTACATGAACGTTTCCAGCCCGTCAATAACTTAGGAAAATCATGCCGGAGAGGTCAATGAATTAAGTTGGGAGGACACAACTGCGATACGGCGAAGTACCATTGGAAGTGTTTTTTCCTTTTTGCTACAGGAACGTTTCAGCCATTCATAAATTACGAAAATCACGCCAGAGAGGTCAATGAATTAAGTTGAGAGAACACAACTGCGATACGGCGTTGAATAGGCTATGGCGTTTGTGACCTAGAATTCTATTCTAAGAGTGGAATCCTGCCCAGTTCATAGGGCAATTTCTTCGAAGAAAAGAAAAAATTAGGCTGTTTTCTTTGGAGCTGATTTGAAAATTGATGATGGGTGTAGTGTTCAAAACGTTCGAGGTTTCAATAATCAAGATATACAGTTTGTCTAAATAGAAAAATGAAGATGGGCAGAATTACAGTCGGTTTTGTCTCTGTGTTGTTGGGTTTGGCAATTATATCCATCCCCGTCTTCTTTATCAAGCGTTGGGTGCGATTTTCATTTTGCTCTGAGTTTAAAGATTACTACTGGTTTGGTTAAATCTAGTTATATAACTATGAACTGGTGTTTGATTTTTGCAGTCTGATGGCCTCTGGGAAGAACGATCGCTTGCGGTCAAAAATATGCTGCGGGAAAATCAAAACGCCGTAGCAAACGATGTCGGGCAGAGAATTGTGCAGAGCAAAGAAACTCTGAAGTGCGCGCCCAACACAGCGTGTTCACCATCGTTGTCTCCCATTCCTGCGGAACCAAACGCGTCCGCGGGGTCATGCCCGTTGTATTTTAACTGGATTCGCCAGGACTTGAAGCCTTGGGCAAAGACTGGAATTACGTTGGACATGGTTGAAGCTGCGAAGAAGTCGGCGACTTTTAGGCTGACGATTGTTAATGGCAGGATGTATATTGAACGGTACAGAAAGTCCTTTCAGACCAGAGATATATTTACCTTCTGGGGGATTGCCCAGCTAATGAAATTTTATCCCGGAAAACTTCCGGACCTGGACTTGATGTTCAATTGTGATGACAAGCCCGTCATCGGTCGTGCCGGGCATAAGGATCCCGCCAAGGCACCTCCTGCTCTGTTTCATTATTGCGGCAGCGAAGAGACATTCGATATTGTTTTTCCAGATTGGTCTTTCTGGGGATGGTAAGTGCTTCATAAATGGAAAATATTCATCTAAACCCAATTTAATTCAAGAAGGTAGAACGTCGCTCCCAATGTCTTGAGTCGGATCCTTGGATATATAGAATCTGCAATTCACTATAATTTTACATAATTTGATGGCAATTTTAGATTGAATTTATGTCTATTTCAATTTGCAGTATCATTAAATATATAGAATCTGCTATCAATACCAGTAATTCAACATATTTCAATTATCATCAATTTTAACCATAACTATTACATGCAGAGAACCATGGAAATAAAAATAGTTTTGCTAGAAATTTCAGAATGAGAACTGTAATAGGTTTATGATGTGTCCAACGTTTAGGATGGTTATTCTATCTATTATCAGAGACCAGAGAACTTCACTATCATGGATTGAATAACCATCTGAAATATTAAAATAACTGTCTGAAATATTAAAATAACTGTCTGAAATATTTGATAGATTTATCCATTACACCGTTCTCATCTTAAAATTTCAAACCATATAAATAACTATAAAAATCTCAAATCTCTTGAAAAATATTCTTCCCAAAATTTCAATTTTTTACTAAAATTTACCCTCAAACCAGTTTTTGCATTTTCAAGGTCAGTTTTTGCATTTTCAATTAAAATAACTGTCTGAAATATTAGATAGATTTAACCATTACACCGTTCTCATCTTAAAATTTCAAACCATATAAATAACTATAAAAATCTCAAATCTCTTGAAAAATATTCTTCCCAAAATTTTAATTTTTTACTAAAATTTTACCCTCAAACCAGTTTTTGCATTTTCAAGGTCAGTTTTTGCATTTTCAAGGTTTTGGGTAGCCTCAAAGAGGAGTTCATTTCAAACCTTTATTTTCTCTGAGAATTCGGCCTCCCATTGAAGATAAAACCTTATCCTCTCTGTTTGTTTATGTTCCACATTTTAGAGTTTTAGGCGAACCAGAAAAGGATCAAACTTGAATGTCATTTTCTCATTCACATTTTTTTTAATTGAGAATTCGGCCACACATTATAGATAAAGTTATACCCTGGATATTCATTTTATATTAGTTTATGTTATTTTTAAGGTTTTATGTAGATCCAAAAGTGATAAAGTTTCTCAGTAAAGTTTTTCACTAATATGACTCTGACTGCGACAGAACTCTTCTTCAACAAATTAAGATAGAGATCCAGTTGTAATGGATGCCAATCTAATCCATTATTTTAAAACGAATGGTGCCCCGTGTTATGGGAAGTTAATTGTTTTTTTTAATATTTTTAACATGTTGGAAAATTTATTATAATTTAGTTTTCAAATCAGCAGTGAAAACAATTATGTCTAGCTGCTTACTGTGAATTCAGGTTGACTCATCACTGTTATTCAAGGAAAACCAAGACACATGATGGTCAGTGAAAACTCAGGCTTTCACTCCCACTCAGATAACTCTGGATCTTAAGCTGTTAACTTATTTCCTTACCTCCTAAAAAATCTTAACAGAAAAAACAATTTTAAAACATACTCCAAACCTTAAATAATATGAATCAATAATTTAATTTTACTTATATTCATTATCTTTCTAAAATAAAATAAAAAAACAAAACAACACAAAAACCCTTTCTTAGAAATATCCAAAGCTTAGTCCCAGGATTGATAAAGTTAAAGAGGATAGAAAACTGGTGTAGATCTTTCCGCAATCAATGAATGAATAGGGGGCACACATTCAGTGACTGGTTTCGTTCCAAGTGAGAAACGCTTTTTATATTGCTGATGTTTAGTGTGATCCTGCAGGCCTGAGATAATGACACCGCCATGGGAGCCGTTAGTGAGGGATATCCAGACTGGCAGCCAAAAGGTCAAGTGGGAAGACAGAGATCCTTCGGCTTACTGGAAAGGCAATCCCTATACTGGATGGAGGCGGGAACTTTTGAAGTGCAACAAAATGCCCCACTGGAACGGTCATGTCTATATTCAGGTAAGCTCGACATAAATTCCCAATGGATTCCGATAAATTTTTATGCGAAATTCCATGTTTTTATGTATGCTATTATTTTATGTAGGACTGGGGTAAAGAGACGAGACAAGGGTTCCGAGAATCCAAGCTCGCAGACCAGTGCAAGCATAGGTAATTGCGAGCTTAGTATTCATTTGAATATTTAGATTGGATTTGGATTTATAAAAAAAATTGTCAGATTTTTTAATATGACTGGAATTTCTATAATTTTCTTGGTAATTCCTCTATTTGTTAGACTAAATTTATCTGAAAAAATAAAATAAATTATTAATATATAAAATCTTTCTGTTTCTGAAAAATAGACAGTGAAGAGACTTAAAGCCTACATTGTAAATTGACTACACAAGTTAAAGTTTACAAAAGTCCATATACTTTACCTTTTCTGTTGGAATAATGAGGAAACTCATATTTTTGACCATACATTTTCTTAACCATGTAGAATATATAATGAATTTTTAAAATATATATAATGATAGTGGAAAAAAAAATCTAAATTTTATATTTTATTAATAAGTAATTTAATTTCTATGTTGAATATCAATTTATTATTTATTCATAATATTTGTAAAGTATAATGAATCCTTGTATCCCAAAAAGTAAAAAAAAAATTTAAATCTTTTTATGTGAATAGTTATTAATTATATCTTAGTTACTAACAATTAAAAAACAATTGAAAAACTTTTTCTTTTTATTACTTATACATCATTTTCTTTTAAAACTTTTTCCTTTTTATTATTTATACATCATTTTCTTTTATTTTTAGTTTCTATTTTAGTATCTTTAATTTTGATTTTTTTTTTAATATTTATATAAAAAACATAATAATTTTAATTTTAATATTTTAAACTAATAAATCAAAATAAATATCTTTATTTTTCATTTTATTTCCTTTAAAAGTTTCTACACCTTCAATTAAAAGTTAAATTAATACACATTTAAATTATTTATGGGAACATTTAACTTATACCATCTATCTATCTATACAGAAACTCACCCCTTACCTACTCATTTTGTTTCATCTAAGGCCACATTCTATTTGTGATCATAATTCCTAGTAGATGAGTAGAACCCTACCCTCAAGGCTTTGGTTCATTGAGAAAGCGACCTTTGTCTTCAAAGTTTCTAACATATGGATATCTCGAAACATAACTAGAAAAAGGGAATAGTGATTACCGGAAAAAGAACAGTAGAACCATTGAAAACATATGTTTTTTGTTTTTGAAAAAATCTATAAAAATATTACATATTTCAATTTCCATTCAAGATATTGCCTTATCATATTTTTTCTACTATTCCTATATCTATATATTTCTATTTCTGGTTTTATTAAAAGTGTTTTTCTAAATAAAACCGAAATATTATATTATCATATTTCTCCTATCATTCCTATGCCATACATTTCTATTTCCTATTTTACTAAGTATCTTTCTAAATCAAACTTATACCTAAAACCATAACATTATCAAAATGAAGACTCCCGTTCTAATTATACAAAACTCCCTTCATAATCAGGTCTGTGTTTAACTATCTTCCTAAGAGTAGTTGATGCTGCCATGAAGACACACAAATTAATTTACTTGTTTCCTTCTAAATATCTTTCTTAGATAGGAAGTACCTTTTTTAAATAGGAGGTCAGTTGTCTCATTCTGTTCTATATATAAGCTGGAAATGGATCCTGAGTTATATATATGCTGAAAATAGATCCTTGAGTTTAAGTTGATTGTTGATTCCCCGAATTCTGTTATATATATGTTGGAACCCGCGGATTGCGGAATCGGATGGACATAGAGACTGTTAAAAATTGACTACCCCATGTCCACCAAATTCCCAAATATTCAGAAAATCAACGATCAACATAAAATACCCGAAATAGATAAATGGATTTCATTAAAAGTCCTTACCGTATTACAGATCCTCGACATCCAATTTGACAGTATACTTTGCAAACGAATAAATGAAAGATCCTCAACATCCAATTTGAAAACATACTTTGCAAACGAATAAATGAAATCTGCAAATTTCTGTGGTATCTGCAATTTCATAGAACAGTAACAATCTTACATATTTTACCAATTTCCATGGAAAACAACCAAATTACCAGTTGTGCATCGTTTATACTGTGGCTCCAATTCTTAGGAGCGAATATTCATGGAACACGCCATTGTTTGTGTCGCAGATACAAGATATTTATAGAAGGAAACTCGTGGTCAGTGAGCCTAAAGAATATTTTAGCGTGTGACTCCACAACTCTTTTGATAGCACCAAAATACTTTGACTTCTTTCTCAGAGGCCTTGTTCCTCAACAACATTACTGGCCTGTAAGAGCTGATAAAGTATGTGACTCCATCCAGTTTGCTGTTAACTGGGGAAACAAGCATAGAGAAGAGGTAAGTTCAATTTTCTACAGCAGCTCCGCCATTGGAAAATTGTTCCCTGTAAAACACACCATATTTAGAACTGTGTGTTAAATTTTTGGCAGGCAAAAGCGATTGGAAGGGAAGCCAGAGAATTTATCGTGAACGAGTTGAAAATGTCGAATGTATACGATTACATGTTCCATGTTCTAAACGAGTACTCGAATCTAATGAAATATAAGCCATCTGTTCCAGAAAAGGCGTCCGAGTACTGTTCAGAATCTTTGTTTTGTTCAGCGAAAAATGCGGAGCAACAGTATATGCAGGAATCCATGGTGACCACTGCGAGTTCTACGCCGCCATGTAAACTGGACGATCCAGAATACGAAGAAAAATATGTTGAGGGACTGTTCCAATGGAAAACCAAGATGATTGCTACCATCAAGCACTTGGAAGAATCGGTGTAAACACCATAACCACAGATTGACAACTCTGCAATTTTTTGTTGGTAAAGATAACGATTTTGCATTACTTTACCGTGATCATGATAACCAAGGGAGAGTAAATAATGAATTTATCTTGTGAAACAATGACCATTTCACACATATTTAACAGTCCAACAAGATTTAAAATCCAATTAGATTGGCTATGGATATGTATTATATGGTCAAATTTGACCAGCATAGAAAAGGTAGAAGATTATGTTAGGTGCAGAATGTGGATCGTATCATTAAAAGCTTGATTTTTTTGAGCATATAGGAATGGACAGAATTGAACCACACAAAGTGACAGTAGAAAAAATCAAAAGAATTGGGCCATAGAAAGTGATTCAAATAGAAAAATCCACCAAACAAAGAAATAATAGGTTTTTAAACAACTATTTAATAGATAGTGTATGATTAAAGAAACAAAAAAGGCTAGGACATTGTCAATGTAATCGATATTCCTAAAATATGTGGTTATCCTATTTTCTATGGGAATTCACAACCAGCATAAGACAATGCTGATAAATGAATAATAGACATTTTTCATTAAATAAAACAAGTGTTATTTAAAGTGTGATATTTTATTTTAGGTTGATAATTTCAATTGTTATTTGTAAAAAAAATTATTTTGATTTAAATGTGTAAATTTCTATTTAAAAAAATATTAAATATTTAGTTTTTAGAATATCTAAGTTTAAAAATGTGTATTTATAGATTATAATATTTAAATTCAAAATAGTTATAATTATTTTAATAAATTTGTTTATTTTGGAATAGATTTTTATAACTTTAATTTAATAATAAATAATTATTGGGTATATAATAGGAATTTAACTTACCTAGAATATTCTAGAATATTTTAAGCATAAATCAAAGGATGCTATTTATTTTTGGAGTAGTTATGTTGTCTTTGTCTTTTTAATCAAATTCATTAATTAAAAAAATGGTATATGAACAAGTGTCATATGAAATGAGTTATGGTTTTTAAACATGTGGTATTGATAAGCCATTGTATTGGCCCATGATATTGTAACAAAGCCTATTTACGCATTAAGCAAGCGTTTGAATGTTTATTATGTATTGATTCCTATTGGCATTTAGGAGTCATCTAATTTATATGGTTGAGCTAGTAATATTCATTCTTAAAGTCATCTAATTTATATGATTGAGCTAGTAATATTCATTGCTAAATATATCAGGTTTGAAGAGATGTGATAAAATAAAAGCAAGTAGCAATAATCGTTGTATTTCCAAGATGTGTTTCTTAACAAAAGCCTCATTCATAAGCATGAATCCCACTCTCAAAATTATGATTTATTTGTTTCTGTTGTGTGTTAATTGTTGTAAGGAATTTCTTAGTTATTTTTTTTTTCTCTCATATCCATCTTATCCTTGGTAAACATTTTTGTATGATATTAACTTCAATGATGATATTAAAATTATGTATGTTTTTTATATTATATAATGCTTTCATTAGGATCATCTTTAGTGTTGCTTGATACTCGATGTTATAGTCAAACTCAACCAAATTAATTTTTCATCCAATTTGGAAGGATTGTTCATTCCATACATTCATAACATATCTTCAATTATCTAGTTCATCCTCTTTGTCTATCCATCAACGTCTATGTGATATCATAGTGAAATTCATATTTTTTCCAAAATCCTTAAATAACATTTTCCAAAAATTGGAAGTGAACTCAAGATCTCTATCAACACTTAAGCAGACCATATATAATAAATATAATTGCAATCTTAAATATTTTAGCAATGATCTAAAATGTGTATTATTTGTTAACTTATCCAACACTACTGAAATCATGTTACTTCAATGTCCTAAAATATTTAATCATAAAATATATGACAACTCGTTTTCATTTCCATTTCATGATAAAATATAGGACAACTCGTTTTCATTTCCATTTTATAATGGGAAATAGTTGCAGGAATCCTATTCAATCTATAAGATTAGCCTTTACCTTTTGAAATTTAATTCATCTAGATATATAATCAACCAAACCTTTCTTCACACCAAACCAAAAATATTGGCGTATTGCATTTATAATAATTATATAATTTTTCTGAGTCTGTCGTCTTCCATCCTATAAATTTATATTATCTGAGTGTAAGCTTTATTTCACTTGAATATAATGTTAGCGTAATTTTACAGTGCCTAAAATTCTTCAATCGTATATTATCTTAGTGTAAGCTTTATTTCACTTGAATATAATGTTAGCGTAATTTTACAGTGTCTAAAATTCTATCTTTTAAATATTAACCATGCATGCTAATCATTATTTCATGCATCTTATCCACCCTAATAATGAGTTCATTACCCAATTTATCCTCCCTTCCCTTGATGTGTTTGATGTCAAGTCAAATTCATTGAGGAATTCCAAGTATCGAGTTGTCTAGCAATTAGTGTTGGCTATTTAAGCAAGTATTTAATACCACCCTAATAATGAGTTCATTACCCAATTTATCCTCCCTTCCCTTGATGTGTTTGATGTCAAGTCAAGTTCATTGAGGAATTCAAATTCATACAGGAATTCCAAGTATCCAGTTGTCTAGCAATTATTGTTGGCTATTTAAGTAAGTATTTTATATTAGTATAGTTTGTTCTAATCTTGAATTTTTTTCCGTGAAATAATGACTCCACATTTTTAATTTTTTTTATCAGGATGATCAAAATATGCCATGTAGTGTGGGTTCTACATATTAAAGCTCACTTTCATTATAAGAATACATATTAAAGGTCCCTGGATGCGGGTGCCACGGGCGAGGAGATGGGACCGCCACCTGGTCACCATGGGCGGTACCAAGTTTAAGTTGAGCATTCACTGCAAGCAGCCGTCGGAGGTTGCAAGCGTGGGTGCTGTTGAGGGAAGGGATGGCAATTTAATGCCTGGTCCGGATTACAGCCTTGGTTGCTGTGTGCAGTTATGGCAGGTGAGGGCCGAGACGTTGCAGAGAAGCATAAATACAATGAAGGTAAGGAATATTTTGTAGTGGATCATTTACAGTGTGTGGATTTGGGATTATGGTTGTCAGTTCCCAAAGGTTTGGCTCAAGGTGCCCCCGTTGCACTTGAATTTGGGAGCAAGCCTGCTAGCGTGGGCGACGGGTGTGTTTTTGTTCACCCTGCTCTGTTTCGCTCTCTCGTATCCAACGACACCATGGTCAAGCCCCGACAGCGCCTCATCAGCCGTCGAGGCTCTGGTAGAGGCGGAACCTCGTGCCCATCCGTCGATAATGCCTCTTCTCGCTGTTGCCGCTGTTTATTTCACCGAGTTGCAGAAGCTAATCCCTTGCAATCACGCCAGTTCATGGATGCTGGCAATCTTGAAGCGGGCTCCAATCCTCTTCCTGCGTTTGGAACCGCGTTTTCTCCTCCTTTAATAGATCTCAGGCCAATTCGCGCATTAATGCCCATGTCTCTGTCCTTTTTCTAGAAGAACCGGTGGAGGAGGTCGGGGAGCAGCCCCGCCCACAGCTTCATCAGGCTGAGAGCTCCAGGGCTGCTGAGGGAATGCCAGAGGACCGCCCGAGGCCAGACATCGACCCTCCAGCGACTCAGCAAGCGCCTTCGTCAGAGAAAGCCAAGGCTGATTGGGCCCCCCCCCGGAAGGATTGTGCTGGATATATGAGGAGGAGCCAGACGATTAGTCATCTGCTCGCTCACTCTCTTCCTTGTCTATGATGCTCTGATTTTGTTATGGAACGTCAGGTAAGCCACTATGGCAGCTGGTATGTTTGGAATGTCTCTGTTTTATATGCGAATTATACTGTTCAGTGTGTCTCCACGCCCCTGCGAGGGAGTTTGATGACGATTTTCTTTTTCTCATCCACGCCCCTGAATGGAATGACTACTTCTGCCCTCACTGTTACTCTAGGGTCTAAAGCCCCTGCGTGGGCATTCCATTTCTGTGGTAGCGCCCCTGCGTGGGTGTCTGATCTCAAGGATGCTGCCCCTGTGTGGGTGATCTGTTTTCATGTCAAGGCCCCTGCGTGGGTAATCAATCTAGTGGTGTGGACCCTGTATGGGTGGTTTTTTGAGTACTGTAAGCCCAGAGTGCCATCCCAGGCCTCTGGCATATGACTTCATGGCTGTAACCGTTTTTCTCTTTTAATGTAAATAATAGCATAGCATAGTATTAACGAGAAAAAAAAAAAAAAAATACATATTAAAGGTCACTTTCACCATAATAAATAATTTAGTGAATCATTTTCCCTAAATTATTTCCATTTTATTCATCTACATGAAGAAAAAGGTATTTAATTAATTTCATGTTATTTTTGTATCGCTACCCATTTATGTGAAATTAATTAATTTTTTTTCACCCAATTTTACCATTTCTATAAGAATAATTAAATAATCACTATTTATTTATTATTTCTTAATCATTTTATTTTTTCCATGAAATAATAATAAAATTATTATTTAATAATTATTTCTAACTTATTTTGACCATATCTCCAATAAATAATTAATAAATCATCATTTATTAATTACTTCAACAAATTTTCTTATTTACTCAATTAATCATTATTTTTTTGAGTTAGTTAACTAAATAGATATTCTTTACCATTTCTCTAATATTTTCCTATCCCAAAATTAATAAAATACTCATAATGTTAGATCTTGATATTGTCAACCAAATATTTTATTATTTAACTAGGTATAGTCTAATCTAGCATTTTACTATAAATAGAGAAGATTTTCCCTCAACATTTACACATGATCACTATCATCATCATCATTTTAATCTTACATATTTGAGTTCTCTCATTTTCTTATCTGTAATTCCATTTCCCGCTCGCATACGGAGAAGAGAGGGAAGCATCAACTAGCAATGTAAGGGACATTAAAAGAACCCTCCCACAAAGGGGGACGGTAACTGACCAAAGTCCCTGTTGTTACGCTTCTGAGGTGTCATTTTAAATAGTTAATTTAATGAAATTTGTCTTTCCATTGGGTATATTTTGTTGTTTATTTGCATGTTCTTTCAATTTTTGTTATTTTATGTAGTGTTTTCTCATATTTTATGTGCAGATATGAAGACAGGTCTAATTCCATTATTGTTATTAGTTTGTTATTCACCAACAGTAAAAGTGAAAATTTGGTACACTTATTCAAAATTTCTCTCCTAACATCATTGATAGTAGATGAAAACGTGAATACATGAGTGGAAAAGTTTTGAATAGATGAAATCTCTGATACCAAATGTTATGCAACCAACTCACAAATAGATAGATCAATGACTTAAAAAGTATTATCTTCGAGGGGGAAACCTCCTTTAAATTACATAAATGAAAAATTCTTCGATGATTCAAATGACAAAACCTCATTTCTATATATAAGAGTCTAAGGGGTCATAATATAATCAGGGCCGACATAACAATAATAATGTAAGGCCACAACAATAACAATAGTGGGCTTCTATAGGGCACAATATAACATTATAAGGACTACATGGGCACAACAATAACAATAAGAGGACTACACTAACAATATCAATGAGGGAATACATTAGTATCATAGGGACCTAACATGAATGTTATGCAACTAGTTCACAAAAAGATAGATCAAAAACTTAAAAATTATCCTCTTCGAGGGGGAAACATCCTTTACATTACATAAATGAAAATTTCTTGGATGATTCAAATGAAAAAGCCTCCTTTCTATATATAGGAATCTAAGGGGTCACAGTATAATCAGATTCTACATAACAATAGTAATGCAAGGGCACAATAATAACATTAGTGAGCTTCTATGGGGTAGAATAATAACAATATGGGGAATACATGAGAAAAACAATAACAATAAGGGGGCTACACTAACAATAACAATAAGGGGATACACTAGTATTATAGGGACCTAATATGCCCCTCTCCTTCAAAAAAGTGTTTTCCTTAACGTTTGAGTAGTTCTGAGTGCTTCTGTATAAAATTCTCATCCTCCCATGTGGAATGTTGAGAGGGTAAATTATTCCACATGATGAGATACTCTAAAATTGATCGATTTCGTAGCTCTTGAGTTCTTGTTTCTGTGATTGCTTCATGTTCCAATATGATTTTTCCTTCCTCGTCAAGTTCTAGAAATAATCATTGAGCTGGGAGCTTGTCACCTATAACCTTCTTTAAGCATGAAACATGGAAAACTAGGTGCACTCGGGAAGACGCAGGAAGCTCTAATTTGTATGCCATAGTATCAATATTTTAAAACACCTTGTAAGGACCATAGTATTTTTGTGATAATTTATCCTTCTTATCTTACTTGAGGGACATTTATGTTTATGGTTGTAGACGTAAAAATACCCAATCGCCTACATCCAAACTTATTTCATTGCGATGTTGATATACCTTTTGTTTCATTCAATTCCGCGCCAAAGTGAGGTTATCCTTTAAGAGTTGGAGAACTTGTTGTTGATCCTAGATGTGATCTTCCAATGCTTGAACCTTAGAATTTTATCTTAAGGATGATGTGATGGATGGTGGATGATATCCATAAAGTCCATGAATGGGGCCATTTTTACTGCAGTATGGAAGAATTGCTATACCATCATTCAGCTAGAGGTAACCACTTGACCCATTGTGTTTTCTTATTAGATACAAAGAAACAAAGATATCATTTCAAACATGTGTTCACTCTCTCAGTTTTCCCATCAGGTTTAGGATGATAAGATGAGCTATGAGCTAATTTCGTACCCAGACAAGAAAATAATTCTGTCCAAAAATTTCTAGTGAAAAAGGCATCTTTGTCACTTACAATAATCTTTGGGTTTCCATGTATCTTTTGAATTGTTTCCATAAATGCAGTGGCAACAGGAAAAATTTTAAGAACCATCCTAAATTTATATGTATAATAAATGGGCTAATCCCCATGATATATAGGAAAAATGGGAGTCGATTTTATCAATAATATAATATGTATATATAATTTTTTTGGCGAATCTCTCACCAGATTATAATATCTTGTACAGTGATGGAGAATATTTCACCAAATTATAAAATCTTATAAGATCTTGGCAAATATTTTACTGAATAATAAAACATTGTGAAGTCTTGGTGAATGTTTTGTTAAAGTATGAAACCATATATGATAATAAGAAAACATATTCATTAAACTGTAATATACTAACATACATGTTTGGAAAAGAGAAACATAATTTTCTCTTCCTACAAACAATGTTCCAAGTTTCAGTGGCCATGTTTGTCAAGGTTCTTACAATACACTCTTTCATATCCTTCTATTAGTTTTGATAATATTCCACAACAAAGTTCTTGTAGGTGTTGATATTAACCACGAGCTTTGTCAAGGTAGGAGAGATTAATCTTTTCTCTACAACTTTTGTCAAGCTACCACTTTTTTCAAGTTATCAAATTTCTTTCTTATTCCATAGACTCCAACTGCGAGATAAAAAAACACATCAAATTTGTTTACCCCAACACACCAACAAGTAGCAAGCCCCAACTATATTATATAAGACATTATTAGGTATCCCAAAGGCTTGAAGGGGATCTGATTGAAAGAAGTGACCATTGTGAGAAGCCTTCCAATCAATATATGAATATATAAATGTAGATTTATTATTATTTTAATTGGAAATCTTCAATTAAATAATAAAATTTAATTATGTCTCTCCCAATCTAAATTGCTTATTAGCATAATTCACTACCCTCATACGTCTTACATTTTTTAACAGCGTTGTAACATGTAGATTAATTTCCTTTTTGGTGAACAATCTCCACCTTTTAGGAAAATATGGTGCAGTGGCTCCAACCCCTACAGATCATTAGGACAAACTAAGAATAGCACAGAAGATGAAAGGTTGTACAAACTAGCTTATTTTTCAAACAACTAATCCAACATCAGTACCTAAACTTTTTCATGAAGATATCATATTGAGAATGTTTGAAAAATGGTGGGAAATCTTTTGCGAGGGTGATGCGGAAAGAGTGATAAGGTTTCACTGTTTTGAATTTTTTTTGTTAAATCAGAAAAACCAATATTAATGGAGATATTGGTATTTTTTACTAAATTTTGTGAAGTGACTAAATGTAGCTTTAACCATTCACCTTAAGATGTTTTTTCAATATAATTTGCTAAGTCTATTTAATATCTTCATTATCATAAAAACCAACCTATATCCATCTTAACTCCACATCTACCACTCTTAGAGGGATGAAATATATTTATCCCTCTAAGCACTAGGTAGACCCAGAATTAAGATGGATGATATAATTTCCCCTTTAAATAGTCTATGCTCACATGAATACCATGGTATTACCATGGGTCAATAACATGGGTTATCATAAACCCGGAGCTTAAAAATTACTATTAGTAATTTATAAAAATTAATAAAATTAATAATTGATTTTTATTTTATTTTTTATTTTAACCAAGTTAAAATGTTTAACATACATTAAATTACAACATCCATTTTTACTCTTGATCCACCAAGCCCAGAGAGGGATCAAATATTTTTTCACTCTATGCTAGTTTGCATATCACGATATTTGATCCCTCTTGGGGCTTAGTAGATCCAGAGTAAAGATGGATCTATGCTAGTTTAATTCCCCCCTTTAAATAGGCTACATTCCACATGAATACCATGGGTCAATACCATGTGGCATTTATATTTTTATTAATACTAATATTAAGGTTAATAATGTTTTTTTGCATGGTATTAATAATAATCTGACCCATAGTATTTTGCCCATAGGTTTCACTTAAATATAACACATTTTTTTAGTGTTCGTAAATATAAGGTGACTTAGGAGTAAATATAAAAAAATGTTTTTATTTATTTACCATACCTCTCATTTATTTATTATTTTATTAATTTACCATACCTTTTTTACAAATATGGTATTTGGCCCATAGGATTCACTTAAATAAAACCTCTTTTTTGAGCCTTCATAAATAGAAAGAGGGTTATGGACTAAATGTAAAAAGAGGTTTTATTTATTTACCATACCTCTAGTTTATTTATATTTTTATTTATTTACCATAATTTTTGAGTAAGTATAAAAGGAGGTTTTATTTATTTACAATACCTCCACTTTATTTATATTTTTATTTGTTTACACCCTTGCATGTATATAAGGTGACTTATGGAGTAAATATAAAAAATGTTTTATTTATTTACCATACCTCTCATTTATTTATATTTTTATGAATTTACCATACCTCTTTTATAAATATGGTATTTGGCCCATAGGATTCACTTAAATAAAACCTATTCTTGAAAACTAGGACAAATGGAAGGTTGTAACTCCTAATTTCAAGGGCTAAATTTACCTTTTTTACCCTCTCCCTTAAAATAATGTGGGCTAACCTCCATACCTAATTTTTTATAAAATAAATTTGAGGCAATTTGTAAAAATGTACTATGATACAAAATATTCGCCCACTAAAAATTTAAAACCCCTTAATTTCGCCTAAGGGTGAAAATTCGCCCCTAAAATTTTCCATGAGTAGCAATTGTAATGGCTTCAAATGGATGAGATAATGCAGAAAGTTGTGCATACTTGATAAGTCTATCAACTACCACCATCATGACACTCTTTCCTTCGGACTTGAGTAAACCTGTGATAAAATCAATTGAAACCTCCTCCCAATGTTGAGTTGGAATGGATAAAGGTTGTAACAAACCCAGGGTCTTAATTATCTCAACTTTATTTTGTTGGGAAACCAAACATTCCGCCACTAACTTTTGAATATCATATTTAAGGTCATCCTTAAAAAATCCTTCTTGACCCTGTGATAAGTTCTTAAAAATCCCGAGATCCCTCCTAAAGGAGAGGTGTGCAATTCCAAAATAATATTTTGTTTGAGATAAAAATTCTTACAAATATATAAGCAATCTTTGAACCATAATAAATCATTTTTCTATTTTAATGTACCAGATGTACTGGGATCTTGCTGCAACTTTTGAATGAATGTCCACACTTCTTCGTCATTCTTCCATTCATCCCTTGCTTTGGTTGTCCCACCTGGTTAGATAATGGAAATGACACAAAATAATGCTTCAACATCCTCATCCTTTCTTGAGAGTGCATCTACAAAAACATTTGTCTTCCCTTTTTTGTAGATGATTTCCAATTCATGACCCGAAATTCTTGTGACCCATTTTTGCTGCTCTTATGAAGATAATATTTGTTCTAAAAAGTATTTAAGACTATCATGATTTGTTTTTACCTTGAAGTGTCTCCCCATTAGGTAAGTTCACCATTGCTTTAGTGCATGTAGTATTACCAACATTTCATTCTCATAAATAGGTTTGTGTAAATACTTTCCTTCGATTGGATGAATTTCAAATTAAATGGGTCTTCCTTCTTGCATTAAAACAACACCACTTCCATTTCCTAAGGCATCACAAACCACAATAACTTTTTTTTGTGAAGTCTGGCATATCTAAAATCGGTGCTTGGTACATTATCTCTTTAAGATGTTCAAAGGCCTTAGTTGCTTCTGGAGTCCAAGAAAATGCATCTTTCTTCAGTAATGTTGTTAGAGCTGCTACTATTCTCCCATAATTCTTAACAAACTTGCAATAATACCCTCTCAACCCGTAAAATCCTCGCAGATGCTTTATGGTTGTGGGGGTTTTCCATTCCTTAATGGATTTAATTTTGTTAGGGTCTACCTTAACACCCTCATGAGATACAATATGGCCCAAATATTCTACTTCCTGTACTCAAAAGAAACATTTGGAGGTTTTTGCATATAATTGTTTCTCCTCCAATAGTGTGAGCACCCTATCAACATGTTGAACATGATCCTTCCAAGACTTGTTGTAGATTAGTATATCATCAAAAAATACTTACACAAATTTTTTAAGCAAGGGTTTGAAAATGAAATTCATCAAACCTTGAAATGTAGAAGGTGCATTGGTAAGGCCAAAAAGCATGATAAAAAATTCATAATGACCTTCATGAGTTCTAAATGTTGTTTTCAAAATGTCTCCAATCTTCATTCTAATTTGATGATATACTGAATGAAGATGCAACTTGGTGAAGTAAATTTCTCCATGGAATTTATCCAATAATTCATCAATGACAAGAATGAGAAATGTATCTATAATAGTGAGTTTTTTGAGCTCCCTCTAATATGGAAACATGCGCCATGATCCATCCTTCTTTTGCACCAATACTACTGGAGCCAAAATAAAACTTTGACTAGGTTGAATTATACAGACCTCTAGCATTTTTACAACCATATGTTCAATTTCACTCTTTTGGGCATAGGGATATATGTAAGGCTTTATGTTTGTAGTAACAATTCCTAGAATCAAATGAATAGCATGATCATTATAATGAATATGTGGGAGGCCTTTGAGAGTCTCAAATACCTTGGAATGATTGTCCAAGACTTTTTGGATATCTTGAGAAATATATGATTTCGATGTTTGAACATCTAGTAAACATAATTGTGCCATTTTTCTTTCTTTAGAAGCTTTGTACCCAAATTCAACTTCCTTTCCTTCCCAAAAAAATTCAAGAAAAGTTGTTGAAAATTAAAAGTTATCATACCCAAATATTGTAACCATTGGACTCCTAGTACAACATCAGCACCAGCTATTGGAATAGAGAGCAATGGACTATTCAATACATATTCTCCCATGGACAATTTGATATTATGGTGCTTTCCAGAGGAATTTATAGTTCCTCCATTTGCAACCATCACTTGACACTCTGGTGTTGGGGATAGGAAATAATTCAATTCTTTTGGTATCTTACAATGAATAAAATTATGGGTACTACTCGAATCAATTAGCACTATTACATTTTTGTTCTTGATATATCCTTCTATTTTGAGAGTTTGAGGAGTGGTAATTCCTTCCAATGAATTAAAAGATATGGTCAGACTCATTTCTTCTTTCTCTAGGGTTGGTTCCTGGAGTTTGTCCCCTTCTTTTGAAGTTTCTTGTTCATTTTCTTCCTCCTCTTCATAATCTATGTAAAATAATTTCTTCTCAACACGCTTATGACCTTTAGTGTATTTCCTATCACAACTGTAGCAAAGCCCTTTTTCTTTTTTTTCTTCCAATTGTTGTGATGTCAACCTTGTAGGTTGTGGAAGGCTAGGAGCAACAACATTTCCATCTTTATAGTAGTGAGTGGTAGGCTTCCTTATTTCCATAATTTTTATTTCAATATCTCTTTCCAACCTGAATGCCTTCTCTAATGAATTAGGTTCCCAAAGGCGAACCTCATATTGGATGTTATCCTTTAAAGTCCCTATGAAGACATAAACCCTATTCTCCCTTGGAATATCATTTACCCTTATATTCAATTTTTAGAAGTCCTCAATGTACTCCACCATTGAACCCTTTTGTTTGAGATTTATTAATTGGCTACCGAAGGTGTTGCTCTCTCTATCCTCATTATGTGTTGTCATTTCCTCCGTAAGGATTGACCAAGTGACAAATGGCTTACGAGAACAAAGCCATCGATACAATACAAACTGATTGGGCTCTAAATATAAAGTTGCAATGCATACGTTTTGTGTGTGTTGCACATTATGGGGAAGAAAATATTGCTCCATCTGTAGTATCCATGTTATCGGATCATTGCCATCAAACTTCTTCATATTGACCTTTGGAATATGGTGGGTCTTCAATCCAACATTAGACTCTATGAAATCATGATTAACATTTATTTTATTCTCATCACGAGTTTCATCTAATAAATTTTCACCATTAGGAATAATTTATTGTACAAACTTTTTCAAACCTTCCATGTTTTCTTTTGAACCATTCTTGAAATCTTCCATGTTTCCTTTCATTTTTTCTTCTATACCATCTATATTATCTTTCATGCCATCCTTCAAGTCTTCCGTGTATTATTTTAAACTATTCTTCAAACCATCCATCTTAGCCTCCATTTCGTTTTTGGTTACTCTTTGTGATAGTGAAATTTGTTGCTCTTGATCTCGTAATTTTGATATATCATGTTACATTTCTTCCTCTTCTTCATGTGTCATAGAATATCTTTCTGGTTTCTTAATAGGTGTGTCCATTTTATTTTTAAGGAATTTTGAAATCAAACAATGATATATGTGCTTCATTATTCCCTTTAAATCACTTCAAACTAATTTTTAAAACAAACGTTATGCAAAATTTTAAAAATACACACTTTTTTGTTGCTTTCTAGGAGCTATATATTGTAAGTGTTGTATCAATGTAATTGTGAATCTTCAAAGTATAAAATTTATTCCTATGGTATCTCTATGAGTCCTCTTTCCAACCTCACAAGTATGATCAATATTGGATTCTTGAAGAAAGAGTTATGCCAAATCTCCGAGGATGACCTGATTATGGACTGGTTCAGTAGAGCAAAGTTGCACATGATGCCACTTGTCATTGTTTCCACCTTCGACCTTAAAATTTCTATCAAAACCAATGCCTGTGCACTTTCAGCCACATATTACAAAATTCAAATCCGATTCCTAAAATGAAATTTATGATGGTTTTCCCTAGCTCACATGTTTGAAATAGAATTCTGGAGCTTGCATAAACCCTAATTTACTCAAAACATATCTCTAAAAATATAGCAAACCAAGATCTAAATTTTTTACAAGAATTTCTCTTAGATTTCAGATCCACGTGGTAAAAATTTTAGCCTCTGAATCCTCGTAGAGAAAAGTTATAGCAAAAACTCCAAGATGACCTGTTTGAAGAAGCAAATCCCTATAATCCAAAGCTCTGACACCAAATGCTATGAAACCAAATCATCAATAGATAGATCAACGACTTAAAATTATTCTCTTGAAGGGGGGAACCTACTTTACATTACATAAATGAAAAATTCTTAGATGATTGAAATGAAAAAACCTCCTTTCTATATATAGGAGTCTAAGGGGTCATAATATAATGTTAGGAAACAACCCACAAAAAGATAGAAAGGAGAGATAAACACCTTAGAATTCAGCCTCTTCGAGGGGGAAACCTCCTTTACATTACACAAATGAACAATTGTTGGATGATACAAATGACAAGACCTCCTTTCTATATATAGGAGTCTAAGGGGTCATAATATAATCAGAGTCGACATAACAATAATAATGTAAGGGCACAATAATAACAATAGTGGGCTTCTATGTGGCACAATAATAACAATATGGGGACTACATGGGCACAACCATATAATAAATGGGTTGTACTAATAATAATAAGGGGTTACACTAGTAGTATAGGGACGTAACATGCCCCTCTCCTTCAAAAAGTGTTGTCCTCAACGCTTGAGTAGTTCTTGACGCTCCTGTACAAAATTCTTGTCTTCCCATGTGGAATCTTAAGAGGGTAAGTTCTTCCACTTGATGAGATACTCTGAAATTGAACAATTTCGTGGCTGTCGGGTTCTTGTTTCTGTGAATGCTCTAGGTTCCAATATGATTTTTCCTTCCTCGTAAAGTTCTGGAAATATTGTTTGAACTGGGATCTTCTGCAACTTTTGAATGAATGGCCACACTTCTTCGTCCTTTTTCCATTCATCCCTTGCTTCTTGTATCGAATCTAGTTGGATAATAGAAATATCACGAAAAAATGCTTCCGCATCCTCATCCTTTCTTGGGAGTGCATCTGTAACAAAATTTTGCTTCCTTTCTTGTAGATGATTTCAAAGTCATAACCCAACTTATTTGTGACCCATTTTTTTTGTTCTTCTAAATATAATCATTATTCTAAAAAATATTTAAGACTATCATGATCCATTTTTACCTTGAAGTGTCTTCCCATTAGGTAAGGTCACCATTTCTTAAGTGCACGTAATATTGCCAACATTTCCTTCTCATAAATTGCTTGCTTGAGATGTAGATGTAAAAATACCCAATCGCCTACATCAAAACTTCTTTCAATGTGATGTTGATCTACCTGTTGTTTCATTCGATTCTGCACCAAAGTGGCTTTATCCTTTAAAAGTTGGAGAACTTGTTGTTGATGCTCGATGTGATCTTTCATTGCTTGAATATTTTTCTTCTTGATATCTCCTTCTATCTTGAGAGTTTGAGGAGTGGTAATTTCTTCGAATGCATTTCAAGATATGGTCGGATTCATTTCTTGATGCTCGATGTGGTCTTTCACTTCTTGAACATTTTTCTTCTTGATATGTCCTTCTATCTTGATAGTTTGAGGAGTGGTAATTCCTGCCAATGCATTACAAGATATGGTCAAATTTATTTCTTCTTTCTCGATGTGATCTTTCACTTCTTGAACCTTTTTCTTCTTGATGTGTCCTTCTATCTTGAGAGTTTGAGGAGTGGTAATTCTTTCCAATGCTTTACAAGATATGGTCAAATTCATTTATTCTTTCTCTAGGGTTGGTTCCTAGTGTATATCCTCTTCTTTTGATGTTTCTTGATCCTTTTCTTCCTCCTCTTCATAATCTATGTAAAATAATTTCTTCTTAGCACACTTATTGACCTTTACTGTATTTTTTATCACAATTGTAACAAAGCCCTTTTTCTATTTTTTCTTCCAATTGTTGTGGTGTCAACCTTGTAGGTTGTGGAAGGATAGGAAAAACGATACTTCCATCTTTATAGTTGTGAGGGGTAGACTTCCTTGTTGCCATAATTTTTCTTTGCACTTTTCTTGCCCTCTCAAATGAATCAGGTTCCCAATGATGAACCTCATGTTGAATGTTATCCTTTAAAGTCCCTATTGAGACATAAATCCTCTGCTTCTATGGAATATCATTTTCCCTTATATTCAATTTTTTAAAGTCCTCAATGTTCTTTTCCACTGAAAACTTTTGTTAGAGATTTATCAATAGGCTAAAGAAGGTGTTGCTCTTTGTATCCTCATAATGTGCTATCATTTCCTCCATGAAAATTGATCACGTAGAAGTGGTTTACGAGAACAAAGCCCTTTATACCATAAAAAGTGATCTGGTTCTAAATAATTAGATGCAATATGTACCTTTTGTAACAGTGGTATGCCATGTAGATCAAAATATTTCTCCATATGTAGTATCCAATTTACCGGATCCTTGCCATCAAATTTCCTCGTCTCGCTTTTTCTTGGTTTTAGGAGCTCGATATTCAAATGATTGTAAATCAATAATTTATGATCTCCAAGTTCTAAAATTCCATCTTGTAGTAGCCCTCTGAGTCCTCTTTCTAACCCTGAAATTCTGATCAAGATTGGATTCTGTAAGGAAGCGATATGTTAAATCTCCCACGATGACCTGATTATAGACTAGTTCAGTAGAGAGAACTTGTACGAAGTGCCACGTGTCATTGTTTCAACCTTAGGACCTGAAACTGATACACATAAGACTAGAGTCCGTCCTCTTTCTGTAACTTCTTACGACATTTCAAGTTGATGCTCAAAGAGAACACTATGACTATTTTCCAAAGGTCATTTGTTTAGGATGTAATTCGGGAGCCTGCATAAACCCTAAATGTCTCAGATTATCTCCGAAAATATAGAGAGACAAGATCTGAAATTTGGACCCAAGATTCACCAAGATTTCGGTTCAAATGGGTTTTAATTTCAGAGTCCGAACCTTCATAGCACAAATATTATAGCGCAAATTCCACGATGACCTATTTGAGATGAAATTTTGGAGCTTGCAAAAACCCTAACTTCTTTAGATCATATCTTCCAAACTATAGCGACACAAGATCTGAAATTTGGACCCAAGGTTAAGCGAGATTTCATATCAAATGGGTTTTTTGTTAGCTTCCGAATTGTCGCAGAAAAAAAATTATAGCAAAAATTCTACAATGACATGTTTGGAGCAACGAAACCCTAGAATCCAAAGCTCTGATACCAAATGTTAGGAAACCAGCTCACAAAAGGATAGAAAAGAGAGATAAACACCTTAAAATTCATCCTCTTCAAGGGGGAAACCTCCTTTACATTACACAAATGAACAATTCTTGGATGATACAAATGACAAGTCCTCCTTTCTATATATAGGAGTCTAAGGGGTCATAATATAATCAAAGCCGACATAACAATAATAATGTAAGGGCACAATAATAACAATAGTGGGCTTCTATGGGGCACAATAATAAAAATATGAGGACTACATGGGCACAACCATATAACAAGGGGGTTGTACTAATAACAATAAGGGCTTACACTAGTAGTATAGGGACCTAACATATAATGAGAGCTTACATAACCATAATAACGTAAGGGTACAACAATAACATTAATGGGCTTCTATAGGTCAAAATAATAATAATATGGATACTACATGGGCACAACAATAACAATAATGGGGCTACACTAACAATACCAATACTAGTATTATAGGGACCTAACAAATTTGTCTTTCCATTGTGTATATTTTGTGTCTATTTGCATGTCCTTTAACCTTTTGTTATTTTATGTAGTGTTTTTTCATCTTTTATGTGAAAATATGGAGACAGGTGTTTTGTATCACAATTTGTAGTCTCATTCCATTATTGTTATTAGTTTGTTATTCACCAACATTAAAAGTGAAACTTTGGTACACTTGTCCAAAAATTCTCTCCTAACATCATTGATAGTAGATGAAAACTTGAATACATGCGTGGAAAATTATTTTCATGTTCATTGAGCTTCCTTGATTCATAGAAAATGACACTCCTATTTTGGGTAAGAAATCCACCATTTCCTCTTTACATGTATTAGTGCACAAATTAAAATATTCATTTGAATATGTAATATTTAAAGTAGGTGCACTAGTTCGTAGCTATTTCAAGTGTTGAAAACTCTCTTTGCAGTTGGTAGTTCATTCAAATATTATCCCTTTCCTTTTTAGTGAAGTTATTAGATGTGAAATTCTACAGAAACCTTAAGGTAATCTCTTGTAGTACTCAAATATACTGATGCAATATTTAGTCTCTAAAATGTTATTTAGTGTTGGCCAATCTATGATTTATTAAATATCCTCTAGATCCATTAATATTCCTTCCTCTCAGAAAACATATCTTAAGTAGTTTGTTTTCCTTTAATAAAAATTGCATTTGCTTAAAATTGCATACAAATGGTGCTCTCTCAAAACTTGTAACACCATCCGCAAATGTTTGTCATGATTATCCCCTATCTTAGAGTAGATAATAATATCATCCAATAAGACAATAATAAAATTTTCCAAGTAATTATTGAACACTCCATTCATAAGACACATAAAATTATTTAGTGCATTCATTAATGGAACTTCCATGAACACATAATGGCCATACATTATTTAGAAGGATGTCTTGCTAGTATGCTTTCTTCTTATCCTCACTTGATGATAACCTAATATTATGCCAATATTTGAAGATCTTTTATCCTTTCAACTAAATAAAAATATCATTGATCCTTGGATTTAGAGGATACTTGTTCTTTATACTAACATTATTTAGCTATTTAAAGTCAAAATGTGACCCCAAAGTTTCTCAATTTTTCTTCACAAAAGTAACTAAGGTACCCCAAGGTGAAACACTTAGGTGTACATACCCATTCTTAAATAGTTCTTCTATCTATGCATACAATTTCTTTAGGTTTGGTGTGATCATTACATAAGAGAGTATTGAACAATAGGGATCTAGGTGTGAAGTTAATAGAGAATTCAATTTCTCTGTTTGATGGAAATCTAGGTAATTCCCAAACAAATATTCATATCCTTTCAAGATTCAATAGCATTAAAAATTTAGCATTTTATCCTTTGATGGTTCTTATGTATGTGTTGCATATAATTGGAACCATTTCTAAAAATTATCTTTAGTTGTTGTGTTTAAATGTCTCTAACATATATAATCCTTGGATTACCTTGAGTTGCCATTAGGTACCCTTCCTCATCCAAGCATGTGAAATCCTTATTATAAGAATGTTGGACAACATGATTCCTTTCCAATAAATCCATACAAATCAACTAATCATAAGACCTAAGTAATATAATGTTAAAATATTCCTTAGTGCTAACTAATTTTTCATTCACTAGCCAAAATCATTGGCTAATACCTAAAAATCTCATTGGTTCCTATATTCGTTCTAGTAGCTATTTGAAACAAAGAAGACCTTTCCTGCTTATATTTTTTCAATTTGAATAGTTGTACTATATTAGGGTATATATAGCTATGAATAGTTGAAGAATTAGTTAAAATGGATATTGATTGATTATCAATCATATCTTCCATCTCAACCATGTGATATGTGATTGATTATCAATCATAGATCCAAGGTTTCACAAATCCATGGCATGCTTCTATCCATATATTCTATTATATCAAATTTCTAAATTTATTCATAATTACCACTCAATCCTTTATTCCTCTCAAGCATCTTTCATCTCTTCTTATCAACCCAAACTTTTTGAAAATACATGCTTCTGTGGTTCTGCTTATACAGAAATTTGGATTTCCTTATGGACTCCCTAAATATCTTAGGCTCATCAAAGTGGATTTTTTATTTGTATAATTATTGGACTTGATTATAAGTATTTCATTTTTTACCTTCTCGTACTTAATGAAACTTATATACCTCAATATCTCCAAGAATTTATTCTCATATTCTTCCATAGTCATGTTCACTAACTTGAGCTCAAATAACTCTGCCGTTTACTTATTCTATTGAATTCTAAATGGTAGTACGTCCGTAAGTATTTATTGAAATGATTATAATAAAGTATATTATTGTCAAGTTCTTGACCTACGTCAATTGGTTGCACCGCATGGAAGCTTTCCCTTGAAGATAACATCTGGAAATCTTTACTTCCATTTTTGATGAAGAGTTATGTAGTTGAGAATAGTCTCTCATGCCTAACCACCATTCTTCAAAAACTTCACCTTTGATTTACTCTACATCAAATTAAGGTGGCTTCAGCTTACTAACTCTCCTTGTAAATAATCCAACATAGACCATTTCCTTTGATGCATTATGTAACCACCACTCCCACATTTACCCAATTTGACCAGTCTGCTTAGGTAAACATGATATGAAGAGTTACTATGACATGAATCGACCTCTCAACTTCATTTAAGGAAGTGGGCCCTACAAACTAACCACAAAATAACAACTCACAACATTCCTTAGGGCTACAAGACACTCAGGGGCCAAAGGACCACCCCAATTAACCAAACCCTAAGTTGGGGCTGCTTTTCATTGACCTAGGCTCCTAATTTCATTCATGACAAGGCTAGGGTGTGGTTAAGGGCCTCCAACCACATGCACAACACACCCTTAGTGTGGTTGTCACCCAAATTGTTCATTTCAGAGTGTGTGGTGCCAAGCTCTGAGCCACAATTCCATGTGAGCCTCCAGATCACTACCGAAAACTACATGCGTCTTCTCAGAATCATTAGTGATATGAAAAAAGGGCTAAAAATTCAAACTTGAAGGTAGAACTTGACCTAGAATTCTTAGAACATAACATACATTTTGTGAAAAACATGGAAAACATGTAAGCTACAGGTCATGAATGCATATATGATCATAAAGGTTTGAGATTCATCTCAGAATAATCGAGAAGGCCATATCCTCTCTCCATATAGCTACAACAACACGTATTAGTCCATACATTCATCAACTGATCAATAGCCAAACAATTCATCACAAAATCCATAGAAGATACACCTCATATGAACAACATATAACCATAGAATAACCAACATATAAACAATGGAAACCCATCCATGATATCACCAACATAATCACTACAAATATACTTGAATCACAATAGAATAATAACTCTTATTAACATATGAAAATACAAACCAAGTATGGGACTTCCACGTACCACCTGACTATAGATTGGGCTGGACCAAATCTCTTTCAACTAATCAACCCCATTCCATATTCCAAGCATGAATTTATGATCTCATGGGATAAACCAAACAAAACCAAACTAGGGATTCCATAGGCCAAACCCCCTCAACCCTCAGCGACTGATTCCACATCATGGTCGAACATCACTAACACTAACCATATCGGCCTCTACCTAATTTATCCAAAGCTCCAGGAAATAGTATCTCAACCCACAACCTTCTAGGGCCTTAGAGCATTTTTCCAAATTGGCTCCAGGGACTAGTAACTCAATGCACCAATGGCTCCAAAGCGTTTATCCCAACCTAGCTCCAGGACTGGTAATTCAACCAAATTTTTTCCAGGGCTTCCAGAGCATTTGTTCCAACCCATATCCATAAGGAATGAGAACCAATAATAAAAGAATCAATTGGATAAACCCAAAAAACCATGGCTATCAAGGAAATGGAAAGGCAAGGATAGAACCACTCTCAAACCAGGAAATCTTCCATGCCAATGACAACACAACCAAAAAACCACATGCATAAACCATGAATCCATAGATCCACAAGGAAATCACACATGCAACATGTTAACTGCAAGGAAAATCCAGTTGTAGTTGTTGATCCACTTGTTCCCTTGCACTTTCATGCTTTCCCTTGCCTTCTTTCTCTAATCCAAGGACAAACAAGCTTTTTCCAAGCATGCTCCAAGAATGCCCCGATATTTCTCTAAGTGTGCAAGAGTATGAGAGGATGAGAGAATAGAAGATATATCCAATCTAAAAGTGACAAAAGGTTGTGAACAGATCCTCAAAATCATTTTTATTATTGATGCCTCTATATTCTTCATTTTCCTTCATTTTTCCTTCACTTTTCCTCACAGGTAAATTTGTGACCCTTCATCTCCCTTTTATCCTATTTCCCTTCATTTCATAAACAAAATTCTAATTAATACCTCTTTTCCATGTTGAAAAATCCAACAAGAAAATCCTAATTTAATTTTGTCCTTGAATTAAACTAGGAATAAAATTGTAATTCTGTCACATGGAATAAGTCGATCTTGCGGACAAGATAGACCTTCTTAGAATCTTAAGAAGACCTAATGACAAGCAAACCATCCAGACACTATCTTTCTCTAAATATGCTTTTATAAACAATGGCAAACAAGTGTTTTTAGGGCCTACCTTAGGTCCAACGCAAGTTTGTGGATGCCCTCGCTCCTTTGATCCAAGTGAGTTCCTTTGTCGCGAATCTGCAAACACAAACAAGGCAAACAAATTAAATAGCACCTGAAAAGCCAATATCATAAAACATATTTTACATGAAAGTCAAGGAGTCCATGAAACAAATAACATGAGATACTTGTTGAGAAAAATGAGTTTGATTGTATTAATTCAAAAGAAGAAGAACTTTACAACCTTTGCCTTGACGCTGTACAAGCTCCTCCCAAGGTCCAGCAAGAAGTCTCCTCTACTTTGACAAGTTTCACTCACTCCCCAATGAAGCCAAAAAAGGTATGTGATCTCTCCTCTTAAGCTCAACTAGGAAGTCTTGATTTCACCAGCATTTACCCTCAAAAATGTTCAGCTTCTAACCTCCCCAGCAACCAGCCCAATGCCTGTATTTATAGTGCAATGGAGGGAGGTTACTAGGTCCTCCTTCAAAGGGATAAAGCCCTCCTTCAAAGGGATAGCTCCTCTCATCAAGGGATTAGCTCCTTCTCTTTTGGGATGCATTAACCACCTCAGAGCGAACAATCTACGTCAAAATTCCTTCTAGAATCCTCTAGAATTAACCCAAAGTGAGTTTTTTAAGATAAAACTTGTGCCTTTTGACTTTCACAGGGGTCCGTACCCACACCTTTAGGCACAGAGCGGGCAGGTCCGCAGTTTTTGTACACAGAAGGTGCGGGACCGCAGGTGACAGTGAGAGAAAGTGCGGAACCAAAGTTTCATTGATTTTTAATGTCTTTCTCTCATTTTCAAAGCTTGATTTGAAGAGCTGAGGTCTGAGACTTGCTTAGGAGGACAGTACAAGTGATGATAGACCCATACTGACTACAAATAATCATGGTGACGATATTTTTGTGTAACAGATTTCCCCCTAAAGTGAGAAGTCTGTAGTAGATGAGGATTTCATTTATCATTTAGGAAGAGTGAAGTACTTTATCATTTCGAGGATCATCTTGTGGAGAGCCCGGTTGGAACCTATAAAAACATTCAATGCAAGATATATATATGAGATCATATCATCGCTGAGGTAGGAATTCCCATACTCAGATCAAAACTGACTAGAAAACTAACTACTGCTCTGATACAGGAATGATCTTGTAAACATCACAAGTATAGACTCATGTGGACACAGTATGGATGCAACCATTTGTTTATGAATAGTCCATTATATAATGAATACAAAATTCCTCGCAGCCTGGATTGTGGAAACTAGATCCAGGGTCATCATTTCTACTTCCCGAAACAGTACGATTCTATCCATGCGAATGAATGTGTTGATGTCGAACATGGTAGAAACCACTTGATTAACAGTCAATGATGTAAACTGTTAACAAGTGTGAGAGAAACCACCAGTGATGTCAATGGCTCTCAAAGTACCCAGTACAATCCATGAGATGCGAATAAATGTGTTGATGTCGAACATGTCATGGAATCCTTTGATTGAAGGTCAATGATGCAACCTATCGTCAAGGGTGAGAAACCTGCCATTGAGGCATGCAGATCTCAAGGTACTGACGATTTCTAGATCATCTTTCTAGATAATGAGCTGATGTTGATAGAAAGCGATCCGTCATAGGCAAGCCCACAACACGAAATCATAGATCAAGTCGAAGAAATTTAGTTGCAAAGACTGACTCAGGGATGGTCAAGATGAATGACAGATATTTTGCAGATGAATGGTTTATTGGCAGTGACCTCTTGAACACATAACGACACGACAGATGGTTTGGTGACAATTGACCCAAAGTTAATACCCAGAAACCGGTTGAAGACTTTCAATGTGGTTTGATCAACTGTTAGGCAAAGGATGTCCCAACCCAGGTGAATAAAAGTGTCGTGTTCAAGAGTGGTTACAAAGTATGACAAACAGGCTCATTTTTATCTCTTTTCCTCCACCATTTCTGGCAAGTACCTCTTTATTTTTGACAAGATTGAGGAGGATAACATTTGCTTGATTACAAGCTCATCCTTCGGATGAGTCCAACTTAGTTTAAATTCGAACCCTAAGAAGGAGTGGTTCGTTCCTGTTTGTAATTGAACAGGTCCTTTACTGTGGAATTTTAACGAGTCCAGTATAGGAGAAACTCCACGTTTTTCAATTTTAGAGAGTCTAAAAAACTTAAGAAGACTCCAGGGTTTACCTTTTTTCGTAAATTTTGTGTCTCCCAAGCCCGAAAAAGTATAAAATAATACTTGAGAGAACCGCTTGATCTTTTACGACCAAGGAGTACTTTTCTTCATTAGTGCCCTTGATCCGAAAAAGTGAAAAAGCGATCAACGACACGTCGTTTTATAACCGATATCGAATTTGAAACGACAAAAATCTGGCGATCTTTTCATGTTTTTACGGTCGGAAAAGAGCTGTAAGTGGACCGTCTTTTAATTCCGTTTTAACAAGTTTAAAAGAAACACTCGGCAATCTTTTCATGTTTCAGGAGTCAGAAAAGAGCTTAAAGGTGACTCTAAATGTTTTTCGTCGAAAATGATAGATTTCGCATGAATAATCCTTTATCCTGCACAAAAACACAAACATTACTCATACCTGTTTGAAATGGATAAAAATGTCGCAAAAATACCTTTCCAAAGTGAAACATAAACAAATTTGCAATTTATTTACTCAAAAAACTTATAAAAAGGGCCTTCGTCAATTCATTTTTACCGTTTGAGTTTTGGGTGAGAAAATAGTGCTTTTGCTCAGAAAACTTCCCGTGAAGATTGCGGAAAATCCAACCGTCGGAATCGAACGCCGTCTTCTCCAGGTAATCCACATCATCCTACTCTTCATTTTTAACCGTTTCAATTTTTGTTTTAGTCATTTATTTCATTTTTGGGAGGGTTTTTAGGCATAAAACCCGCGCGCGGGGGCCTGCAGGTTTACCACTGCTGGCCTGCGGACCCCGACTTTTTCTCCATTGGGAAAAAGCTCGGGGTCCGCACCTTCCATGTAGACAAGGTGCGGTCCCACGCACTGTGTCTAACTCGGAGGGTGCGGTCCCTGTCGTAAGGGTTTTTAACCTAAAAATTCTCAAAAATGGACCAATCAAAATAATTTCTAGCAATTTAATTTATCCTTATGCTTGATGCAGAGAGTACATCATGCTAGATTGGCACGAACGAGAGCATGGGGACGTGGATGCTACCGCATGGAATCATCAGCCTTCACTTGATGCTTTGAGGGCGTGCAGATTGTAAAAATTCTGGGCCATTCCTGGCATGAGGGCTCAGGTGGATTTCTTACAGTGGTTGGTTGACAGATGGAGCATACAGGACCAGTGCTTCTTCATTGGTGGCCACCAGCTCGAAATCGAGCCGGCGGACATATATTTCTTGACTGGTTTGCCTAAGAGAGGCAAAGACTTGACTCTGTTTAGGGCTAGGCCAGGTAGCCAGTCTGTCGATAGCCTCAGGCTAGAGTACTGCAACAGCCAGGCTAGAGATAAAGGGATAGACATAAAGAACATATCCCGTCCTGAACTCATGGTGATTGCGTTTACTATCACCAGACTTTGCGGGGCTGTTGCATTACATATTGCCACCGGATCCCAGATGCGTATGGCAGTTGACTGCTTCCGAGGCACCATCTTCAACTGGTGTGATGCCGTGTTGGCCAATCTGAAAGGCCAACTGACCAGGGCCAAAAACGGACAACTAAAGACCTTTGGTTATGGGGCTTTGATTGTGAGTTTTGGCCTGGAGAGGGTTCCTATGCTGATCCCGCAGCACCTTACTGTTGGAGCTGGGCTTCCTCGAGAGCCCAAACTGATGCGATGGGTCGCAGTTATGGCCCGTCACCCGGACGAGAGGATAGAGGTTGCTTGATTCAAACTTGAGTATTTCCAATGGCTGGAAAACCAGGTCTTTTCTATTCAGGACTTCCCTTATGCTGGGATAGATTTTCGTGTTGACCGAGACATGGTTCTTCCACTAGGAGAGCAGTGGGATGATTCAGGTAAAATCATTTTCAACATTTTTCCTATTTTAATTTTTTTATTATTTTTCCATCGTCTCAAAATTGATAGTAAAAGTTTGAAATGCAAATGTGGGTCCACAGCGACCAGCCGCTCTCCGGCCTTACGAGAGGAAACAACTAGTTGCACCCGCGCCAGCCCCACAGGATGAATCAACAGAGGTTTTGGCCGAGTTGGAGGGTCATCTTGAGCGCTTGACAGGAGATATTCCGGAGACCACTATAGATGACATTCCTCGTCGACTTCAGTGCTATGTGATTGGGGTCCCGGGACCTTTTAGGAGGTTCCTTTGCAAGGTGGCCCGTGTAGTGGTTTCTTATAGAGATCATCACCAGCGATAGGATGATCGCCTATTGTGGGCACATATGACATTTTTGTTTTTGTAATTATCATTTTTGCCGATCATAAGGTGTTTTTCAACCTATGATCGAGGACGATGTATTTTTTGACACACTCCTATATATATACCACTATTACCGGCTTATCTTGTAAATCATGTTATGGAATGGTTTTAAATTTACATGTATGATTATTGCAAATGTCTATTTAACATTCGAGAAGCAATTGCATCTGCTAATGTATTTAAAGATCTTGGAATATGTTGATATTCGATATAATCAAATTCACGTTCCAAGAGACGCACTCTCAAAAATAATCTTAATAACACTGGATTTCTAATGGCATACACTCTATTAAGCTGTAATACAACGAGTTCAGAATCTAACCTCACTATCAAACTCCGAATCCCAAATGAAATAGATTCAGATAATAACTCAATCACTGCACTATACTCGGCAATGTTGTTCGTTGTTTGACCGAGGCTTACCCCATGCATAGATACTAACTCGTCAGAGGGCGAATAAATAACCCAAGCTACGGAAGAAATGTTCTGTGTATTATGAAAAGCACCATCAACAAAACCAATGTATGTTTGGAGAGGCATCGACATCTGCAATATCAATAGTAAAATCAAGATAAGCAGGAATAATGACGAAAAAGACACTCTCTAAGCTAAGCACACTGTTTAAACTAAAACACACCAGCTAGAAAGAAAAACTATCCTAACTAAAAATCTCCATACCCATTCTTTAAGCATAATACCTCTTCAAGTAAAGACCATTTCTGGGTTTACCCAAAGAGTCCCCGTCAAAGTCTACCAATTCATAGGCCCCTTTTGCTAGCTTTCGCTTGACAACATAGGGACCATGCCACATAGGAATGAATTTTCCAGTGCCTAATTTATCATTAGCTTGATCATAAACTAAGGCTAGATCTCCTTCCGGAAAATTTCGAAGGGTCACATTTCGATCATACTGAGCTTTCATGCGTTTTGCGTGAGTCTCGATCGCCAATGCAGCATCACGTCGATTCTCATCTAATTGAGCCAAGTATAACAAACGCTTTTCCTCTTCGGAAGTGGCTAGAAGTAACTCGATGGCCATTTGCAGTGACGGGATTTCGCATTCAATGGGTAACACGGCTTCCAAACCATAGACTAGTTGGAAAGGAGTGAACCCTGTTGATGTTTTTACTGAAGTTCGGTACGCCCAAAGCGCTGAAAATAGCATTTTATGCCAATTCGACCGATGAATCCCAATGATTCGTCGGATCATGATAACTAAAACTTTGTTGATGGACTCAACTAGACCATTCGCTTGTGGATAATAAGGGGTTGAACTATCGTGACGTAAACCAAGCTGGTCTGTAAGTTTGGTCATCATAACGTTTCGAAAATGACGCCCATGATAAGTGATTATCGCTTGTGGGACACCAAACCTAGCAATTATATGATTGAACACGAAAATTGCAGCTGTCTTGCCGTCTGCCTCAAATGTAGGCATCGCCTCGACCCACTTGGTAAAATAATCTACCGCAAGGATGATATACGCATGCCCCCCGGCCGAGTGAGGGTTACATGTAATAAAATCGATACCCCATTTGGCAAAAGGACCAACAACAATTATGGGGTGGAGAGGAGCAGGTGGAGTGCGCATCTTTCGATCAAAAATTTGGCAGTTGTGGCATTTTCGGACCGCCGTAATACGATCTTTAAATAAAGACGGCCAGAAGTAGCCAGCGCACAATATCTTTTGGGCTGTGGCATACCCAGACATATGACCGCCACACACTCCAGAGTGGCAGTCATTTAGAACCCTTTCAGCTTCCTCGTGAGTTAAGAAACGTCAAAACACAGAGTCCGCCCCTCGGCGATAAAGAGTATCTCCAATAATCCTGAATTGTTGGGACTGGAATCGAATTTTATGACGTTCTGACCTTGAAATTCCTGGTCGAAAGGATTGGGTCTGGAGATAAACGATGATATCTCCATACCATGGATCTAAAGTGCTGATTAGAAACAAGGATTCGTCTACAATGGGCTCTTCCACCACAGTTTCCGTGTCAGCATGCGGGAAGTCACACATTAACTCCGCAAAAACTAAAGATTTCTTAGACTTGGATTTCTCAAATTCCAAGTCGAACTCCTACAGGATAACAATCCATTTAGAGTACTTTCCCCCTAGCAATTTCTTGGTCAAAATGTAGATCATAGGGTTGCAATCCGAAATGACTGTAGTTTTACGTAGTAAAATGTAGTGACGAAAACGTTGGACAACTTGAACAGCTGCCAATGCCAATTTCTCCACATGTGAGTATTTTAGCTCAGTGGGATTTAAAGTTCGACTAAGGTAATATATCACATGTTCAGTTCCGAATTCATCTTCCTGAACTAAGACCATTCCAATGGTGGAATGAGAGGCGACGAGATACAAGAAGTAATCCTGGTTGTAGTTGGGAGGATGCAATAACGGTGCATGGGTCAATGCGTGTTTAAGTGCATCAAAAGATTTATGAGCTATCTCATCGTAATAGAATGGAGTATTCTGTTTCAACAACCGGGTAAAACCCTTTGAAACCTCAGCGTAGTTAGGAATGAATTGTCGTAAAAAGTTTGCTTTCCCTTGCAAACTTTGGAGTTGGCGAAGACTCGAAGGAGGAGGCAATTTGATGATAGCTTCGACCTTCGAGGGATCAACGCGAATGCCGACTTTCGAAACTACAAAACCCAGTAATCGACCCGTTTCTATACAGAAGACACAATTGTGTGGTTTCAAACGAATCCGATAATGCCTACACCTCATAAAGATTGCTTGTAAATGGACGAGGTGATCAGCTCGATGTAATGAATGAGTAGGCAAGTCATCGAGATATGGTTGCACAATGTGCTTGATGTCATGAAACGCATAAGACATGGCCTTCTGAAAAGTTGCTCCGACATTCTTGAGCCCAAAAGGTAATTTGCAATAAGCAAATGTCCCCCATGGACAAATGAAAGCCGTTTTTGGTTGATCAGAAGGTAGAATATTGATTTGATTGTATCCGGAAAAACCATCCATAAAGGAGAATATTTCGCTGCCGGCACAATCATCAATGATTTGATCGATATAGGGAGTTGGGTAATTGTCCTTTGGACAGGCTCGATTAATGTACCTATAATCGATGCATATTCTTATTGTTCCCTGCTTTTTGTTAACCAAAACAATATTCGATACCCAATCCGTTAACGGGATCGGATAAATGAAACCTGCTTTTAGTAATTTTTCAACTTCTGCTTTAATTGCAGCAGCTTTTCTTGGGTGAATTTGACGCAAACGTTGTCGGACGGGTTTAGCATCCAGGTAAGTCTTGATCTCATGAACAACGATCGTGGGATCAATTCCTGGCATTTCCTCATAGGACCAGGCAAACACGTCACAGAATTCTTGAAATAGGGCCTTATATAGCTTAATTTCGTCATCTGTACACGAGGCACCTATATGAATGTTCTCAACAATTCCGAGCTTAACCGAAATGTCAATAGGAATAGTTCGAGAGATGTTTCCCAAATTTAACTCTGAATCGGGATGTTTCATTGGATTCTAAGGTTCCTTGACATATTCAGTCGTAAAAATTGATGAGAAATCATTTTCAAAACGATTATTCTCGAGTAAAAACGAAGATCTGTGATGGAGATCTTCCCATGGTAAATCATCTACACATAGGATTTCACGAATTTGCTCATCAGAGTGAACAAGTTCAGAAAACGTGATTAAATCCGAGGTTGATGTGAAAAGTGATTCCTCACAGACCACATTCATGAAATCATTTTTGGTTGAAGATGGGTCGGCAAACGACTGCACGACTTCATAGGCAATTTCATATGGACTCAAAGGCATGGCATTACCAAATGAGTCTATCTCAGATTCAGAAGGAATGATCCAAGGATCATCATAAATAATGGTGTCTGATGTAATCATATGAATGGTTGCAAATGAAGATGATGCGTTGATCGGAGGAAAAGGAAAAGTTCCCAGTAAACCGACATCTTTAACTAGTCCTACTCCAACATCCTTATATGGGATAGTCGTTTTACCGACATGCTGAATACTCTCCGAAGAGGCTGGGTCGGATGAAAAGTAAGCCAGCTAGTCTATTGTTACGATCTTTCCATTATGTGGAAACTTTATTACTCGAAAGACCGATGAAACGACCGCTGTCATAACGTAAGACCAACTTCGACCCAAGAGAAGGTTGTAATCTAGAGGGGCATCAACCACCTCCACATCTAGACTAACGGTTTTTCCTTCAACCCCTATAGGCAAATCCTGTAGAATGCCAAAAGGATGAAACCCACGGCCATCAAAGGCCTTTAGAATCGTCGAGGATTGATTTAGCGAAGGAGAACCAAGCGATCTCCAGCACTGTATCGACATAATACACATTGAGGCTCCCTCATTAATTACAGTCCGATGAATAGGCCTGTTTTTGACTATCACTAGAATCTGGAAAGCCATTTGATGAGGCAAACGTGGTGTACTATTTTCTAGATCGAAAATTATTAGGTTCGAGTCCTGAATGTCAACAACTCCTATAGCCGACAAAAGTAATTTACGTTGTGCTGGACATGATTGCAGAACTTCCAAAGCCGACATTGCTGAGGGTGAAACAGCTAAATCCTCAACAATGTTATAATTATGAGCCGCTCTAACATGTGGATTGAAAGCTGACTTTCGAAGTATACCCTTGGCGGGCGGTTTTATTACCAAGTCTGGATTAGGTTTCTCGATCTGTAGTGGATCGGAACCGGGAGCTGAGGTTGATGGATTAGAATGAGAAGATTCTGCTTCTTTACCATCAACAGGACTTTTACTACCATAATCTTGTGATCGAGTCGCAATCCTAACATGGGACATCATCAGTATGGGTTATTCGTTGGCACTTAAGGACAAACCTATCATCTTACTGTCTTGAGGTGGAAAAGGATCCTTCAAAACAGCAGGATATTGGGAACCTTTGACAATCTTCGCAACCTTTGCACGATGAGGGCAGTCTCTTGTAAAATGTTCATCGTCACAAATGAGACAAAGATAACAAGGTTTGCGCTTTTCATTATTGGATTCCGATTTTTCAGGTTTCCCCTTTGAATTTTTGTCCGTTTTATTCTTCTTCTTTCCTTTCTTCTTCCCATCGGATTTTGATTTGGCTGTAGATGACTCTACAACGTGAATATCGACAGAAATCTCTGTAGAAGAATCTCCTGTTGGGGAATTAGGCAAGGTTATGATAGGGGAAGAATTCTTGGAAGAGTTCTTCTTACTTTTAGTGTTAACCATGCCAATCATACCATCGGCGGCATGAGATCCCGAAAAAGCTGCAACGATTTGATTTTGCTTGGGAAGATCGGGGATTTTCTCGTGTAACGTACCTGACTGAGTATAGACCAAGTCAATGTACTGTGCTTGAGCAATTACTTGCTCCTCAGTAACAACTCCGGCTTTAGCTACATCTTCAGTGATCTTTGGCAACAAATATTTTACAAACCACTTGGCCAAGATCTGATCTGGAATAAACACCTTCACTAGATGCCGTTGATGTCTCCACTCATGAATATGATTTGAAATGTAAGTGGATGTCGATTGTTTTAACGAAGTTAGCAATTTCGTGCCATTGTCATATCGGATTGGCAACTGAAAATGAGTTAAAAATGAGGTAGCTAACTGACTAAAATTATAAAAAGTGCCTCACGGTAACTCAATGTACCACTTGGCCGTGAGACCAATTAGAGTGCGCTGGAAAAATCTAAGACGGATTGAATCATCTGAAATGGAGTTGGACGCACACCAGAGGTGGTAAGTCATCACATGGTTCAACGGGTCCTCTCCTGATTTACCTTTGAACTTAGGAATGTCACTGGGCAACTTATTCGGCATTGACGACCAAAATGGAAGATAATTAATGGGATCATTCGTTAGGCGCGACAAGTCAGGTAAGTCCAAAGTTGCGATAAATGGTAACTGACGATTAGGGTCCCTAAAACTCTGGGTCATGAGACCAGCCCCAGGAGGAGGATATCCAGGATAACTAGGAATAGGAATTGCGTTTGGGATATTGTATCCTCCCGGAAAACTAGGATTAACCGGACCATACTGGGGTTGTTGAGGTTGTTGATAAGTGTACCCAGGGTACGGTTGACACTGATAGACTTGCTGCTGCATAGCAGGACCGAATTGGTACTGTCCCTGGTACGGTTGATAAGTAAATTGTGGTTGACTTGTGACAACCGTACTTGAACCAGGTTGTCCTACAGGCATCTGAACTGAAGTTTGAATCGTAGATCCAGATGGTGGTAAAGATGTCTGAGGAGTAGATATAGGAACAGTAGAAACCGGAGCTGTCGATACTCTAGAAGTAGGTGGGGTAGATTGAACAGATGTTGCGGCAGTTGTAGCAGTCGTTTGAGGCGGAGTACGAGGCGTACTAGGCCCAGGCTAAGAAACTACCGAAGGTACAGAAATTTGAATGTTAGTCTGGACTGGTTGCTAGGGTGTACCAGAAACTAAGGGTTGTCCAGTTTGAGATGACAACTGTACATTTGGCTGCAACACCTGTTGAGTTTGTGATGGATCCCACACTAAATTCATTCCGGGGTACTGACCCATAACAGGTTGAGAATACTGAGGACCATAACCAGGTTGAGGGTAGGATTGATAATTGAAAGGTACATTTCCTGTTCCTTGAACATACGTTTGACCGGAGGGTGGTTGGAAACCTTGATTCGAGTACTGACCTTGGGGCTGATACCCTTGAGGTACGTACTGATACTGGGGTTGACCTTGAGGTACAAATTGATACTAGGGTTGACCTTGGCGTACATATTGAGTTTGGGGTTGACCTTGAGGAACGTACTGTCCCGTAGGTATGTACTGTCCTTGAGGTTGCCCCCCAGATGCAAATTGTGTACCTTGAGGTTGCCGCCCAGGTGAGAATTGAGGCTGCCCCCCAGGCGGTAACTGGCCACCTTGAGGTTGAGGATTGGGAATAGAACCTGACATCATAAGAATGTCTTCTACGCTCAACGGTTTAGTACCATTGCTTCTAGTTAATAACCCTTGCTCAATGGGTTGAGGAGATGCTCCTGAAAAAGTACCAGAAAGGGACTGATACTCAGAGGGAATAGAAGGACCACTGTACAAAAAGGATTCGGGCGATTGAGTAAACATGGATGACTGATTCGACATATTTAACGAAGGATAATAACCTCTAGGTGTTGGGTGATAAGGAGCACGAGGTGGTGAAAAACTTAACCCTGGGTTGTCTAAGAAATTAGTCAAAGAAAGATACCAAGTACTGCTCCTAGGTGGACTGTAAAAAATTGATTCACGCTCCCTTAGCTCAATATCAGGTTGATTTTCAGGGATAGGGATGCCTACTTCTTCTTCCGAAGTAGCAAGTTCTTCAATAGCAATAAGTCCAGAAGGAAGATCTTGGGTGATTACTCTTTCTACCCTAGGTGAACCAGGACCACTAGAAGTTGGAGAAACAAACCCCGATGTCGAAGTAGCAGCAAATTCACTTTCAGGCTCGGATATTTTAGGTTCTTCACCTATATCACTAGTAGATGAAAAGCTACCAGTAACTTCGGAAACAGACACTGACTGTGGATTATAATCTGCCACTAATGGTTGAAAATCAGGATGTACTATCAAAGAAGATTCTCCTTCTTTAGGTGACCCAACTCTACTGTCTCTAGGAGTTATAAGGACTTTCAAGCCTTCAAGCTGGCTCGGTACTTCCTCAGGAGGTTGGCCCTGAAGTCTACAGGACTTCCTCAGTAACTCAGCCACGTTTACAAACTCAGGAGGTTGGCCCCGAAGTCTACGGGACTGCCTTGGTAATTCAGCCACAGTTAAAAACTTTTAACTACTTCACACACAAACAAAGTAAAATCTCAATGAAAAGCACCTAAAGTCTCTAAAGAACCAAACAAATTTGAATCACACACCTAAAGAATCTAGGAGATCAAACACACACAAACAATAACTTTCCGTACTGAAAACACTAGTTGGTGATGAAATCCAACGTCGCAGAGTTGAATACAGAAATGGCGGTTGGTACAGTTACCTCGGCAACCTGCTTAATGAATAGATTGGCACAAGTTCCTCCACTTAACCGTCTCGAGTGAAGAGAACCCCCCAGAAAATCCAAGTGAGTCTAGCCGACGTCTGCTCCAGGTACAGTGGGATCTTCCCACCACTGTCACCTTAGGAAGAGTCCTAAAGAATATGGCCACTAAGGTTACCAACTGAAACAAATACACTTGGGGAATAGTCTACAATCCGATACGCACGCAAGGGTAGAGTAGCAAGCTCAATCCCCTTGAAGGCTCCTTGACATAATCCAAGGTTTACCAACAAGTGACCCCAGGCTCCTCGACAATGGTTAATCCGAGGTTTACCGTTTTTAATACGTGAATATCTGGCGTCGTTCCCAATGAGGAAGGATTGATTCCCACACTGGTTCGGACACGATCTCGTGCTTCTCCTTTAAGAGGATCTTTCCCAGAGCATAAATGCAACAATTGGATTTCTTCCCTACCACAAGATACAACTACTTGTTTGTTTTTACTGTCTTGGAAAGTTAATTACTCTCCTACTCCAAGACACTAGCCTAAGCTAAGTTGGTGTATCAGAGCCCTAGAAATAAAAATGTTACTAGATGAATTTTACTTTAAGCGTTATTTTTTATTGGTTTTTGTTTAAGTCAAAATTTGCGGAGATGAAACTCGTGGTATGAAGACTCAACTCAAAATCACTAAAAATGCACCTAAGATAATTTAAACAATCTTTTTCTCTTCGATGAACTTCTAACTAAGAAAGAGTTTGAGAATGTAAATACTTTATAAACACAAATCTTTCTCAATCAAACAAATTAAAAGAAGAGCTTTTTCCTTTTCCAATGCACTCAAAACGAGACAACTAGTTATTTCACAAAAAATTCCCTTTTTCGTTTCAAAGCACTCAACCACTACAAAAAACAAACTTTTTTTTCAAAAGAGATTTTTTATATTTTCTTATAAAACACTCAAAACTAATGAAAATGACTAACTTTGAGATCTATAAATTATAAAAACCTATTTGAAGTTAAAGCCTACTAGATGTCTTTTTTAAGGATGTTTTACTTAGCTAGATGTGAGCTAAGGACCAATTTATGCAGAATCACAAATCAGTCAAGAACAACCAATTTTGTTTTCTTTTTGAAAATGAAAATCCAAACTTTTAAACACAAGCTTTTCGAAGTTTTGTAAAGAGAAAACTCAAAGTGGATTCCTCAACAAGGGGAGATTTCATAAATGGTCAGACTCATAAGAAGGCTGGTAGACACTAAGGTAATCTGAAGTCCCTACAGCTTCTAAGCTCAGAGCCACTACACAACCAAAATGAAAAACAAACCCAACAAGCAAAACTCCTAGGAATTTCACCTAAAACCCTAACACTAACAAAATCAACCTAAGGAAAGCTTCTGACAAGTTATATGCAGGTCTGGGCAGTGGATAACAATTTCTAAAAAAAAACTAAGCTGACTAACAAAGGAAATCTTAGGTTTTTCAAAATTTTGACAGGGTCCGCAGGCCCACAGTTGACACAGGTGTGGTCCCGCTCTGTGCTAAAAGCAAAGCTGCGGGTAGGTACACACTGTGTGAAAGGGTTAGGGTGCGGTCCTCTCCCAAAGCTATGAAAAAAGAAAAATAACCCTGGATCTACAAACTCTACCCATTTTACACACAACAAGCCAAAAACAGAAACAAAAACATGATTTCTCAGGTCAAAGTAAAATCAAGGAAAACAATCAAGTCCCCGGTGGAGTCGCCATTTTGTCACACGAAATAAGTCGATCTTGTGGACAAGATAGACCTTCCTAGAATCTTAAGAAGACCTAATGACAAGCAAACCAACCAGACATATCTTTCTCTAAATATGCTTTTATAAACAATGGCAAACAAGTGTTTTTAGGGCCTACCTTAGGTCCAACGCAAGTTTGTGGATGCCCTCGCTCCTTTGATCCAAGTGAGTTCCTTTGTCGCGAATCTGCAAACACAAACAAGGCAAACAAATTAAATAGCACCTGAAAAGCCAATATCATAAAACATATTTTACATGAAGGTCAAGGAGTCCATGAAACAAATAACATGAGATACCCTTTGAGAAAAATGAGTTTGATTGTATTAATTCAAAAGAAGAAGAAATTTACAACCTTTGCCTTTGACGTTGTACAAGCTCCTCCCAGGGTCCAGCAAGAAGTCTCCTCTACTTTGACAAGTTTCACTCACTCCCCAATGAAGCCAAAAAAGGTATGTGATCTCTCCTCTTAAGCTCAACTAGGAAGTCTTGATTTCACCAGCATTTAACCTAAAAAATGTTCAGCTTCTAACCTCCCCAGCAACCAACCCAATTCCTGTATTTATAGTGCAATGGAGGGAGGTTACTAGGTCCTCCTTCAAAGGGATAAAGCCCTCCTTCAAAGGGATAGCTCCTCTCATCAAGGGATTAGCTCCTTCTCTTTTGGTATGCATGAACCACCTCAGAGCGAACAATCCACGTCAAAATTCCTTCTAGAATCCTCTAGAATTAACCCAAAGTGAGTTTTTTAAGATAAAACTTGCGCCTTTTGACTTTCACAGGGGTCCGCACCCACACCTTTAGGGACAGAGTGGGCAGGTCCGCAGTTTTTGTACACAGAAGGTGCAGGACCACAGGTGACAGTGAGAGAAAGTGCGGAACCAGAGTTTCATTGATTTTTAATGTCTTTCTCTCATTTTCAAAGCTTGATTTGAAGAGCTGAGGTCTGAGACTTGCTTAGGAGGACAGTACAAGTGATGATAGACCCATACTGACTGCAAATAATCACGGTGACGATATTTTTGTGTAACAAATTCCACATCACAAGACAACTTATAGGAGTTAACTAAGTTAATTTGAGTTAGTTGGCTCAGTTAATTCGAGTTGAAGGTCTAACTAGAGTCATGTAGAGTGTCTCCGACATTATAGGAGCCTTGGTTGTGTTTATTTTGAGTTGTAATTAATTAATTCAGTTTAACTGAATTAAAGACAGTTAAAATAGTTCCAACTGATGGAGGAACTAGTAGGAAGTCAGACAGTGGAGTGTTACTTCGTGTGTTCAACTAGTTAACTGATGATTCACTCATAAATAACTCATGCATGTCAGATCTGAGAGTTTCCCAGTTGACATTGGAGACCAGGTACACTATACTATTAGTTGTATAATCATCTCAATTGTACAGGTGGTGCATATAGTCAGAGGAAGGCCTATGATGGATTACACAATTCCAATTGAGGAATTTACCTAATTAATAGGGGCTAATTCCCAAGGAAACAATGCAAGGAAATAGGGACTTGGGCAAGCCAAAATTTGGTTAAGTATTGGCCTAGGCTTGTATAGGAAATTATGAGATAGATAGAGATGTTGTAGAGGTTTCTCAGCCTTGAGGAAAGCATTCTAATCTTCTCATATTTTCTAACTAATGCAATGTACAGATAACAAGGTTTTTTAGCTATGGCTTTCCCCAAAAATTCATTGTGTAATGTGTTTGAATTCTTTCTATTGTATTATTCATGGTTTCGTGATCGTTTAATTTTTTCCACTGATGAGTAGAGTAGATTAAAGTCTATTGTTTTAGTAAATTACAATTAGCAGTTTGATTCTACATAGAATTTCTACATGGTATTAGAGCACAAATCACTCTAGAAGAGGAGAATATGAGTTTGTATTTTATGGGTGAAATCAAATTTAGAACATATTTATTCAGATCCAACAGGATGTCGTTGTACGGATTGAGACTCGAATATGCCCTTGAGGGTAGTTCAAACTATATTTCTTGGAAGGACGAAATGGAGGTAGTGTTGTAAGACAATGGGCTTAAGAAATTCATAGACATCGATATTCCTAACCCTCCAACAATTGATGCTCAAGATCTGGCAGAGTGGAGGAAATGTGTTGCTAAGGCAAGAAGGATCATACTAGAAGGATTTTGAGATCATATTATCTCAAACATACACTGAAAGGAAACTCCATATGAAGTGTGGAAAGCCTTGACAAACCTGTTCAAGAATATATGTGACCACAAGAAGCTAACACTGAGGGACACGCTCAGGAAAATCAAGATGGAAAAGGGTGACACAATACCAAAGTACTTGACCAAGTTCACCCAACATCGAGATGAGCTTGGAAGTGTTGGTGTTATAGTTTTTGAAGATTATCTCATTACCCTAACACTTCTAGGCCTTCCTAAGAGCTAGCATAACTACTAGGATTCGGTAAATGGGAGGGACAAGCTACCAGGGTGGGAGCGTTTTTTGATTGACTTGGTGCAAGAAGAGATTTGGCGGAACACTAGAGATGGATCCTCATCCAAGCATGATGATGAGGAGAATTACACCTTGGCTAGAAAGGAAAATAAATGGAAAGGGAAGTCATCCCATTCCAAATCAAATTCTTGTCAAGGTGGCAAGGAGGACTTGTTGAAGATTAAATTTTTTCACTATCATGAGATGGGACATTATGTCACTAAGAATCTACATAAGAAGGATGACAATAAGCCCTCAAGAGAAGTGGAAAGTGATGCTCTTGCTTCACAATTTAAGTTGGATTTCACCCTCATTTCTTGCATGGTGACATCGGTGATGGGTAGTGTGTGGTATATGGATAGTGGAGACTCATTCTATATGACTGAAAACAAAGAATTGTTCAGTGCCTTGGAGGAGAAGAACCTCCAGATCACATCGAAATGGGAGATGATGGAAGGTATAGCATGACCGACATCGATACCATTACTTTTTAGAGGGAGTTTGGTTCTCCTCTCACATTAGAATATGTCATGTATGTTCCAGGTATGAAGAATAATTTGGTTTAAGTTGCTATGTTGGAGCACCATGGATACGATGTGATATTTATCAAAGGAAAGGATTTCCTTCCTCACATAGCCTCAATACAAGTGAAGAGAATTGGGGTTCAGGTGAAGAAGCTATAAAAATTTGATATAGAAGACTGTGCTGCTTTGAGCACAAAAGAAGAGAGGGTGTAGAGTCGAGACATCGATGAATTGTGGCATAGAAGATTGGGTCACTTGCACCATGAAGCTTTGAAGATCATGCATCATATTTCTACAGGACTTCTCAAGGGTACACTAGAGTCGAGAGATACATGTAAAGGGTGTACATTGGGGAAGTACACCAAAGCCACATTTCATGATAAGGATAGTTGAGAACAAGCGATCCTTGAAAGAGTTCACTTAGAATTAGATGTATGTGGACCATTCTTGGGAGCCTCCATGGCCAAGCACAAGTATTATGTCATATTTGTAGTTGATTCCTCACGTAAGTGCTAGATTTTCTTGATGCAAAATAAATATCAGATGTTCTCTAAATTTTTTGAATTTAAAGAGCTTGTTGAGAAATAAACTGGTAGGAAAGTGAATGCTCTAAGGAGCGATAACAACGGAGAACATGTTTCGAATGAATACAAGAAATTATGTTCATCATAAGGCATTCGATGAGAATTAATAGAACCCTATAACCCACAATGGAATGGGGTTGATGAAAGGAAGAACAAAAGTATTGTGGGAGTTTCATGGGAAATGTTACATGATCAGGGCCTACCATTGCACTTGTGGGATAAATCATGCAACATAATTGTATGTGTGTAGAACATGAGTCCTCATCGGATTCTCAGGATGAGTACACTAAAAGAATATTTTTCAGGTAAGAAACGAGATGTGACACACTTCAAGATATTTTGTTCATTAGTTTACTATCATATTACCAAGAATGCAAGGAAAAATTTAGAGCCAACACTTGAATTGTGAAAATTTGTAGGGTACACTAATACACCTCACAACTATCAGGTGTACCTTCTATCTGATAGGATGACAGTTCTTCGTAGAGATGTGAACTTTGATGAATAGAAGACCATCAGATGTTCCCTTGAGAGTGAGCTTCAACTGCACATAGCTGAGGAGCTTTTAGCTCCAAAGGAAGAACCTCAGGATGATGTTGAGGAGCCACGTGTAGAGGAGCAGAGAGTGGAAGCACCCACTCATGCAAATACTTCCATAGATGGAAGGAATTGCACCAGAGAGGCTGACAAATTGATACATAATCCTAGAGAGAATGTGGGAGCACCCACATCACAGTGTATGCAAAGGAGGTCACCAGATCGATACATTGGCTACATGACTCTAATGAGCTAGAGTGTATAGATTGAGCCATCCTCATTTGAGGAAGTAGTGTACAACCAATATGGGTTGATACCATGGTATAGGAGTATGACTCCATTATTAGAAACATTGTTTGGGAAGTGGTCCCAAGATGAGTAGAGAAGTCAGTGGTGAGTTCTAGATGGTTTTACAAGGTAAAGAGAGAAACAAATGGGAGTGTGGAGAAACCCAAGACCAGATTTGTTTCCAAGAATTCTCTCAAGTGGAGGGAACTAATTATGAGGAGACCTTTTCTCCAGTAGCAAGGTACCCTTCAATTAGATCTATTTTGGAATTTTTCATCACAGATGGGATTGAAGGTACATCAGATTGTTGTGAAGACAACATTCTTCAACAGAGTGATTGAATAATAGGTGTGCATTGAGCAATCAGAAAGTTTTGAGACCTTCAACAAAGAGTCACATGTGTGCAGACTCAAGTGAGCACTGTATGGATCGAAACAAGCACCCCGTTCTTGGTACACTAGGATTGATAGCTATTTCACCAGGTTGGGCTTCACCAAAAATGAAGCAGATGTAAACCTTTACCATATTGTGGTTGAAGGTAAATTGTTGATTATACTATTATATGTCGATGATTTAATTCTAACAAGTGATGAGAAGTAGTAAAATCTTGCAAAGATGATCTTGCAAGAACAATTGAGATGAAGGACATGGGGCTCATGCATTATTTCCTTGTTATGAAAGTATGGCAAGGTTATGAGGAATTGTTTGTCTTTTAGTATTCCAATGAGATATTGAAGAAGTTCCACATGGAGAGAGAAGCAAACCCATGGAGACTCCTCTAGCAGGGAATTGAAGGAAGGAATATGCTACTTCAGGTGAAGTAGTGGAGGCTACTATTTATAGGAAGCTTGTGGGTTCACTTATGTACTTAGCGAACACATGACCAGACATATGTTTTGCAGTTAAAGAGCTTTGTCAAGAAATGGTTAAGCCAACCAAAATTTATTGGAAGGTAAGTAAACATGTGTTGAGATACCTCATAGGCACCACTTAGTTTGGCCTTTGGTACTGATGGATAGAGGGAGTCAAGCTTCAAGGGTTCATAGATGTAGACTGGGCAGGGATTCCATCCAATTGGAAGAGCACATCAAGGAGAATATGCAATATTGGGTCAGTAGTAGTTTATTGGAACAGTAGGAAGCAGAGACCAGTTGCACTCAGTTCGGTAGAAGCAGAGTACATGGCTTCTAGTCAAGAAACTTGTGAGGCTATCTCAATGAGGAAGATCCTTGTTGGGTTATTTGGTTAGAAGATGGATCCTATAGTGATTTACTGTAACAATTAGAGTTGTATCAAACCCTTTAAGAATCTAGTTTTTCATGATCAGTCCAAGCATATCGACATCCAATATCACCATCTACAAGATTGTGTGCAGAGGGGAATGATGTTGCTGGAGTACATTCCTATAGAGGAATAGGATGCAGACAACTTGAATAACACATTGTCAAGAGGAAAATTCGAGTTCCATAGAGGTAGGATTGGGGTATCTAATAATCAATTTCTTATTGAGATTGAGTGTTGAAAATGAAACTAGAAAATCCTAATTTATTTTTTTCCTTGAATTAAATTAGGAGTAAAATTGTAATTCTGCATCAAAAAAAATGTGTACAAGTTAACTAAGTTAATTTGACTTATTTGGCTTAGTTATTTTGAGTTGAGGGTCTAACTAGGGTCATGTAGAGTGTATCCTACATTATAGGAGCCTTGGTTGAGTTTATTTTGAGTTGTAATTAATTAATTTAGTTTAACTGAGTTAAAGTTAGTTAAACTAGTTCCAATTGATGGAGGAACTAGTAGGAGGTCTGACAGTGGGGTGTTGATTCATGTGTTCAACTAGTTAGGTGATGATTCACTCATAAATAATTCATGCATGTCATATGTGAGAGCTACCTAGTTGAGATTGGAGTTCGGGTACAATGGACTATCAGTTGTATAATAATCTGAATTGTACAGGTGGTGCATGCAGTCAAAGGAAGGCCTATGATGGATTGTGAAATTCCAATTTAGGAATTTCCCTAATTAATAGGGGCTAATTACCAAGGAAAAAATGCAAGGAAATAGGGACTTGGGCAAGCCAAAATTTGGTTAAGTACTGACCTAGGCTTGTCTAAGAATGTATGAGATAATAGAGATAGTGTAGAGGTTGATCAAATTGAGCAAAGCATTGTAATTTTTTCATATTTTCTGACTAATGCAATATACAAATAGCAGGGTTTTTCTAGCTGTGGCATTCCCCAGGAATCATTGTGTAATGTTTTGATTAAATTATTTTTCTTGTATGCTTCACAATTTCATGATCATTTCATTATTTATGCTAATGAGTAGAGTAGATTCAAGTCTATTTTTTTAATAAATTACTATTAGCAGTTTGAATCTACAAGGAATTTCTACATTTTGTTGCCAATGCCTTTGTCAATTTCCATAGCCCTTAACTAATCACCAGTGATACCCATAACTATGTTTTTCCCAACATTCATCTTGAAATGTGTGTCCCATGACCTTGGTCTAATTTTTATTTACATAGGAAATCTACTAGGGGCTATTACAAACTCCTCCCCCTTGGGGGAACACTTCCCTCGGTGTTCAATGACACTTATAAACTAACAAAACACATGCTACCCATGAAGCTTTATAACATATCTTGATGTATCATTTACATCATATCATACTACTAAGACCATGACCATCAAACCATGAACATCATAACACTTATAGGATCTTTATAACATATCTCGATATAGTATTTAGATACATATGCATATATAGACATATCCAAAGCATAATATCAAAACATCTATCAGAATACATCTTCTCAACCAGTGAGTAGTGAAGGATACATATCCCGTATTTCATCAAACATCTCCTAGGTAGCTTCGTTTTGCCCAAAGTGCTTCGATTACACTTTAACATGCTCGATTGCTTGATTCCAGAGCATGATCATCTGTCACTGCAAAATGAATTGATGTTTCAATTGGAATTATCCTTCTAGTTCCACCTACAATACAAACCATTCAATCACATGATCAACATATTTCAAATACTTCTTAAGCAATGACACATAGAAAATATCATGGGCTTTCATTGTTGGAGGCAGTGCAAATTAGTAGGCTACCAGCCTAATCCTCTCAAGGATCTTGAAAGGCTTGCAATACTGAGGTGCCAGCTTGGCACGTGCCACAATCCTCTAGGAACTATTCTTAGGCTTGATGCACAAGTACACATGTTCCCCAACCTAAAAATCCTTGAATACCCTATGTTGATTTGAATAAGTTTTATGCATGTCCTCTGTTGCCTTTAAATTCTTCTTGATAACCTTCATTTCCTGTTCCATATTTTCCAACATGTTCAGTCCAATTGATAACCTATTCACTAGATCACTCCAAATGATGGGAGTATTGCAACTCCACCCATAAAGTGCCTCAAATGGAGTCATCTTCAAGGACTCCTTATACCCATTATTGTATGAAAACTCTACCAATGGAATATACTCTTCCCACTTCCATTGCTGATGCATGACATACATCCTCATCATGTCCTAAAGAATCTTGTTGACTCCCTCTATGTTTCCATATGTCTATGGATGATAAGTTTTATTGAAGGCTAACTCTATCCCTAAACTTGAAAACAACTCCTTCCAAAACCTGGAAGTGAAGTTGGCATCATTGTCTAACACAATATTCCTAGGAATATCATGTAATCTCACTATCTCCCTAATGAAGACCTGAGCTACCTCACTAGTTGAATTTGTAGACTACACTAGAATGAAGTGAGTTACCTTCGTTAACTTTTCAACCAGAACCATAATAGAATCATGTTGCCTATATGTCCTCAGAAAACCTGTAATGAATTCCATGGAAATGACCTCCCATTTCCACTCTAGAATCAGAATCAGCTACAATAAAGCACCCAGTTTCTTACACTCTTCTTTTATTTTTCAATAATATAAACATCTTGCGCATACTCAACCACCTCTTTCTTCAAGTTCACCCAATGATAGAACTTCTTAACAATTTTCAATGTCTTTTGATATCATGGGTGATCTAAATACAACTTAACATGAAATTCCTACAAGATAAGCTTCTTGAGCTCAATGTTGTCTGGCACATAGCTCCTATCCCTAAATTTGACCAATCCATCTATCATGAGATGATAATCCACATCCTATTCACTTGTAACTTGTTGTTTTAACCTATACTTAAGTTGATAGTACCTGTCATCTTTTTATCATGCCTGCAACCCTATTCTCTTTTCAATAATATAAACATCTTGCGGCATACTCAACCACCTCTTTCTTCAAATTCACGCAATGATAGAACTTCTTAACAATTTTTAATGTCTTTTGATATCGTGGGTGATCTAAATACAACTTAACATGAAATTCCTGCAAGATAAGCTTCCTGAGCTCATTGTTATTTGGAACATAGCTCCTATCCCTAAATTTGACCAATCCATCTATCATGAGATGATAATCCACATCCTATTCACCTGTAACTTGTTGTTTTAACCTATGCTTAAGTTGATAGTACATGTCATCTTCTTTTCATGACTGCAAGATATGCTCATGTAAATCTATCTCATATGAACTCATAGCTGCAATGTGATTTACCTGCACTCTTTTACTAAGAGAATCTGCAACCTTATTCTCTTTACCCTTAATATAACTGATCTTGAAGTCAAAATCACTAAGCATATCCAACCACCTAGATTGTGTTTCATTCATATTAGGTTGGTTAAACCAGTACCTCATCCCACTATGATCACTCATCAAAATGAACCTCCTACCAAGAAGATAATGTCTCCACATATTCAATGTGTGAATGATCATTTCCAACTCAAGATCATGAGTCACATAGGCCTGCACATGCTCATTCAATTTCCTTGAGTCATAGTATACTACTTATCCTTCATGCATAAGGACTCCACCAAGTCCTCTCTTGCAAGCATTTTTACACACCACAAACTCTTTCTTTGGATCTAAAATCTTTAAAACTAGAGAATTTGTAAGCAACTACTTCAAATGCTCAAAAATAGCTGCATATTCCTCCACCCATTCAAACTTCTTCCCTTTTCGCTGAAAGGGTGTAATATGATAGGAAATTTGAGAGAACTTCTTGATGAACTTCCTGTAATAACCTGCTAGTCCCATGAATGATATGATTCCATCTACATTCCTAGGAGTTTCCCACTCCAAGATAGATCTAATCTTTTTTGGGTCCAATTTTATACCTTCCTTGGAAACCACATGCCCTATGTAATGAACTTATGTCTAAAAGAAACTGCAATTACTAAGCTTGGCATGCAACTAACGCTCCCTTAGTAATCAAAACACTTATGTCATATTTTATACCTTGTCTTCCTCATTCTTAGAATATATCAATATGTCATCAATGAATACTGTCACAAACTTATCCAGATAAGGGCGCAACACACTATTCATCAAACAAATGAAAGTAGTTGTAGCATTAGTCAAACCAAAAGGAACCATAACAAACTCATAATTCCCATACGTGGTGTTATCACTCTGTAATTTCCCAGGCTGTAAAGGAATTGTAGAGGTAACCACAAAACCACTTTTAAGTTTATAAGATAGCCCTTCTAAACTCAAAGAGGGATCTCTCTATCAGATTTAGCTTTATTGTGGTGGGATTTTAGGCTAGATATAAGGTTCATAATTTGGTTTTTTGAATTGTTTGGTTGAGGCTACAACGTAAGGACATTAGGAGTTGGAGTCAAAGTTGTAGAGTGATAAAGTGCATAAATATCATACCATAAATAACAGGGCAAGGTAGGTAGGCCATTGGATCTTCAGAGATTGATGGAGTGATAGGGAGGAAAAAGGTTCATAATCAATTAAACATAGAGCAATTAAGAATTTTATATTTAATTTCAGTTGGAAAACATATATATTTCTTAAAAGCAAGGAAAGAGTGTAATTAAACAAGTTTAGCCCATAATGTTTCTTTTGAACAATAGAGGAAAGAAACACATATGGAAAACAAAGACATTACAAATTTAATTACAAGTAGAATAAAAATCACCAATTAACCCTGACCATGAATCCTGGAAAATTGTTTGTATTAGTGAAAAATGATCACATTAGCTTGGTGAACAACTTTACATCAAATGGTAGTCCTTTCTTGCTTCAAGTCCCAACCTTTGTACTTCAATTTGGGAAGTACTTATACAAAATTATCAAAAACATATTTAAGTGAAAACCTTAAGATTATTACAAAATATCCTAAACTGTTTGTAAAAATAGAATAAAAATATAGATAGCTAAAATTTTTGTGATGATTTGGCACTATCTTCGAGGCATGTTGTTGATGACTGGGCCTGGAAAAGTGTTGCTTCATCGCTGAAGATAAAATATTTTTTACTCCAAAATTTGACCTAGCTGGTCCCATTTTTCTTCACCTCGAATTGGCATTTTAACCAATTTTCTGTAAGTCTCATCTACCTCGATGTATTTCTGGAAAGTTGGTCTGAACAGAGATAAATGCTTGATTTTAGCTCAGATAAGAAGATTGAATTTAAAAGCCTCCATGAAATATTTTCCTGTGATTGAGCCTTTGATAGTGGAAAACTTTGATTTGTCATGGGCTATTGAGTACAACTTATGCTGATAATCTGCTGGGGCAATAACTTGTTTCCAATTCCCTTTAGTCCTAATAGTGATTTCAAATGTAATGCATTGAATTTCTTATGAAACTTTTGGATGTTGGTTTCCAAATGCTGGCACTTGTTTTCGAACTGTACATACTAGTAAGTTCCTTTTAGTAAGGACTCTCCTGACTTCCAAGATAGTCTCTATCCTATTTGTAATTTCAAAATATTCTAACTCATCCTTGGTTTTAAAATTAAAACTTTTAGTTAAAATGTTAGCTTCCTCTTGCCTCTATCCCAAGTTGTTTCCGACTTCTTCCATTAATTCCTTTGATCTTTGTATTAAGTCCTCCTGTTCAAATATTATCTCAATTGAAGGCTAGATTTTTGTGATGGCCTCATTTATCTCAACCCATATGCATTATTTAGCCTTTGTTAGTGTTTGAGCCATCACAGACTCATTCTCTACCTGTTCAATCGTTTGGGTTAGCCTATGAGATTTCTGCAGTTCTACTATGTATGAATTATGTATCTTCAATTTATGATCCTGCAAAGTTTTAAGTTAGCTTTTTAATTTTTCAATTTCTTGCCCTCTAATGGACAGGTCATAGATTTAAATAAATCATTTGAGGAGTCTACAGTCTTTGCTTATGTTTTTGTTGATGTAGATGCTCCTGCTATGGTTGCAATTGAAATAGGCACTTCTGTTAAAGGAACTATGGCTAGCTGTGATGACTACTCATTTTCCTTGAGCAATATTTCCATCTCCTCTTCCATATCCTTAATCTAGCTACTTTGTTCAATTATTATCTTGAACATGTTCTCTTTTTCCTTCTCAAGATCCCCAACCTCAGCATGGGAATCCTTAGTGGAGGGAAGTTTGAGTTTCTCCCTCAATGCTTCTAAATTTGCATTTTTCCTCCTCACAATTTCTTCTGCTTCTTTTACATCTTTGGGGTCATACCCCAGTTTCATTACCAGGTCCTCCAATGATTTGATCCTGGTATCCTTAGCTAGAGATGATACCTTTTAAAGTTTCAATTGTGATTGTATGTTGTTGATTGAGGTCGACAACTTGGAAGCTTTCATGGAAGTATTAGTTAGAGTAGAGTATATCATTTCACCAGCTTTTTTATGCAGGTCTCTTTGGTCAATTGGATGAAACTGCTCAACATCAAAGGAGAATAACTATTTCTTGTAATCAGACGGAGTTTTCAGAAATGGAACATGTGCTTGAAGGAATGCAATTTTCATTTTCCCCTTTTCTGTATCGAATGCCAAAAGAAGCCTGTTCTGTGAAGATGTTGTTTGCTTCCATAATTGGGAGTCTGTGGTGGATTTAAGTAGCACATTCTTCTTCTTAATTTCTCTATATTTTACAAAAATATTTGGTTCATCCTAGTCCTGAACCAATTATGTTGTTTTACTTGTATCTGGGGGATATTTTGAGGCTATGGAAGTTGGGGATTCTTTGAAGATATCTTCTCCTCTTGTGGAAACATGAGGGCATGTTAGGAATATGGTGGCCTGCTCTTGATGCTCCTACAGGAAAACGAGTTTAATATTAGTCTTCTGCTTATTCTTGTATATCAGAAATTCTTTGGCTCCAATCTTTGTCACTAAAGGGGAATCATCCTCCCTTGGCCTCTTGTCCCGTTTTACTTGAGGTACTAGATTTTGTGAGCTAGTCGTGGGTATCACCTATTCTTATAATCTTGTAGTGTATTCTACTCCCATTGATTTTGATTCATGAACTTCTCTATCTCTGGTCTAGGAGTGTGAGTGCAGGGAGTGGTTTTGTACTCCACTCTTAGTATGGAAATGATGCCAAAAGGGTCATATGACTAGGTGAAATGCAACTTGAAGTTCATCTGCTAAAGGAGAAAATATACCTCCTTAGCTGCTGCTCTGGTGTTACAAATAAATGGTCCAACCTGTGCCTTGCTTTTAAACTAAGACTTCTTTTTTGCTGCAAAAAAATGAAGATCATACATATGAGTCATCTACTTTATGTATTCCAATGAGAAGATACTTATAGGAACAAATTTTGGTAGCTTGTATGGTGGAAATTCACAACCATAAACTCTGATCTCAGTATAATTTTGGTACAAGAACTAATCTCCTATCTTAGTCTGCTCATTGAGATGCATAATTATTTGTATCTCTCGTCCTATACTAGGTTCTATATTATGGTTTAATAAAAATGATACTATGTGTAAAAATTGATCAACATAATCAGAGAAGGTGTACTCAGTGGAATTTTTCCTCACCAAGGGGGTCCAATGGATTAGTGACTGTGCATTACCCTGCTCATCTAACTTTTGCAAAGGAAATGAAAAGTTATCTTCTTGATGATAAAGAAACAAATAAACCAACAATGAAGCATATTTATAAGTCCCTTCAGTAGAAAACTTGAGAAACTGACCATGAATTGATTCTGCAATGAACTCCTTGTAATTGAAAATGGAGGGTTTCTCACGAGTTGCAAAAAATGGCCTCATCAACCCACTGATTAGATTGATAGCCAAGTATGCATGAAATAATTGAAATCACTTGTTTATTCATCTAAAGGAACATAGAGGATGACTATGGGGGATTCTTCTTGGGTAATTGGGCATCCTCAAGGAGAAAAATCTCAAACATCTTGGCTCTTTGTAAGATGGTTAGGCTTTTGTAGAATTTCGTAAGGGAATCTACTTAAAATTGTTTCAAAGAGTCAAAATTTGGCAATTGGAGCATTTGGGAGATGGATTCTAGAATGATGGTGAAGAGGATGTCACTGTTTTGGGCCACAATTGCCCTCTAACTAGGGATATACCTAAGTTGAGACTAGGAGATGAATTTAGGAAAGTGTTGTGTCTAGGGAAAGATGAATTGTGGTAGGAGAGAATCCTAGAGCCTCAGTTCATCACTCTGGTCCAAGAAGTTTTGTTTTAACCAGTTGTGAAGCTCGAACAAGTCGAATTCACAACTAGTTTCAACAATTTTGTAGTCCTGGTCTACTAGTGGTTGGTGATCTATATCTATGGTAGTCGGCAACATAGGATTTTCATTAGAGGCCTTGGATTTTACTTCAGGTGTCATTATAAAAGAGAAAAGAATAGGGAATTTAGAATTACATGGGAAAAACGAGTGAAAACTAGTATTTGGATGCAAATTGACAACTAGGCACTTGGTTGCAGTGACTGGTTATGCTGACTAGTCACAGAGATGGTGCGGCTCACTAGGTGGGTGTTGGGGCAGACTCTGTTTTATTGAATGTGAACTGGAACTTATGATCTCATGTTATCCTTAAACGAAGAAAGGAGGCGATTGAACGAGCTATGGTGGTTTATATAGGAGAAACAAGTTGATTGTTGTTGATTAACTATTAAAATAGAGCGGGTCCATTGTTGCGGGAGCAGATAAGAATTTATTTACCTAACAATATGCTGATGTTGTGGTAGGAGTTCCAAATGGCAACGTTATATTGGGGGAGAAGTGGTGACGAGAGATCGTTTTAGCAGAAGGGGAGTGGGGTTCACTAGTGTGAGGTGGTAGATAGACCGTGGTGGAATAGGGAATTACGTAGCAGTGAGGTGGGGATGAGATGTCCACCTGGCGGAATAGGAGTGGCGTGGGAGAAAAGGGGGGTCAACGGTCAACTTGAACGGGAGAAGGATGATATTTTTCGGGGGGAAGGGGTGGTTTCTAGTTTTATGGGGTGGGGGGGTGTGAAACGTCCATAAGCCACCATGTCATCGAAGCTTACTGCCTTTTCGAACCCCCCTGATGATTACACATTGGATGGGCTCAGCGGGGGGGGGCGCGAATGCAATCCCTCACCATTGATCCGAGCAGGGTGGATCATGGTCATTTAGATATCCACCCATTTTATTGCATAACGACAAAACATGTTGCATCAAAAAATTCATATACAAATTAGAATTGCGATTAACTTAGCAATCTTTTTTAACATTAAATCTTAATCAACCACATTTAAACATTGTGGTTAGTTAATTTTATTCTAACTAATCTAATTCAACCACGATTAGACTGTGTGGTTGATTGTTCACTAACCTAAACTAATTTTATTTAATCCACCCTAATCACGCTTAACTAGTGTGATTAAAGTAAATAATTTAATTCTCCTACTTCAATGTGGCATTTTGACTAGCAACATATTATTCAAAATTTCTAAGATATTATGCATTTTTCATTTTTGAGTGGCATTTAGATTTGGTCAATTATTCTTTTTGGCGTACTTTACTCCTTTTTTCTATTTTCTCATTTTTTTTGATTTTTTATTCTTTTCGCACATATATATTTTTCTTGTTTTGTATCCCCTTTGTTTATTTTTTTCTTCATTTTTTCTTTTTGGAAATAACTTGCAGAATGAAAGATTATTTACAACATCCCATATATAAAAATCAACAACTAATAGTCATCTTATCCTATAAATTATAGGACTCTAACACTTGGTTTGGAATGAAGTCTTGTAGATGTCCTCTTCTTTGATGCGTACCTAATGATATCCTGATATCAAGTCGATCTTTGAGAACAATGTTGCTCCCTTCAACTGGTCAAACAAGTATTCAATCCACAGTAAAGGGTACCTGTTCTTGATCGTCACATTTTCAACTAATTGTAATTGATACACAACCTAAGAGTACCATATTTCTTCTTCACAAACATCATTGGTGCACCCCTTGGCAATGCACTTGGCCTAATGTGTCCCTTTTCAAGCATTTCGTTTGTTATGAAACCAACTCACAAAAAGATAGAAAAGATAGATCAACGCCTTAGAATTTAGCCTCTTCGCGGGGGCAACCTCCTCTACATTACACAAATGAATGATTATTTGATGATTCAAATGACAAAACCTCATTTCTATATATAGGAGTCTAAGGAGTCACAATATAACCCAGCCGACCTAACAATAATAATATAAAGGCACAAAAATAACAATAGAGGGATTCTATGGGGCACAGTAATAGCAATATTGGGACAATAGGGGCACAACAATATTAATAAGGGATACAAATACAATAGTAATGGGCTAATCACTAGTATTATAGGGACCTAACATGACCTCTCCTTCAAAAAAGTGTTGTCCTCAATGCTTGAGTAGTTTTGGATGCCTCTGTATAAAATTCTCATCCTCCCATGTGGAATCTTTAGCGGATAAGTTCTTCCACTTGATGAGATACTCCGAAATTGATCGATTTCGTAGCTGTCGAGTTCTTGTTTCTGTGACTGCTTCCAGTTCCAATATAATTTTTCCTTCCTCATCAAGTTCTGGCAATATTGTTTGAACTGGGAGCTTGTCGCCTATAACCTTCTTTAAACATGAAACATGGAAAACTGTGCACTCGAGAAGCTGCAGGAAGCTCCAATTTGTATGCCATAGTACCAATCTTTTGCAACACCTTGTACGGACCATAATGCTTTGGTGATAATTTACTATCCTTCTTAGCTTGATTGAGGGACATTTTTTTATATGGTTGTAGCCGTAGGAATACCCAATCACCTACATCAAAACTTCTTTCACTGCGATGTTGATCTGTATGTTGTTTCATTCTATTCTGCACCAACACGAGGTTATCCTTTAAGAGTTGGAGGACTTGTTATTAATGCTCGATGTGATGTTCCACTCTTTGAACCTTAGAATTTTCTCTTAAATATGATGTGATGGATGGTGGGCGATATCCATAAAGTTCCATAAATGGGGTCATTTTTGTTGCTGTATGGAAGGAAGTGTTATACCACCATTCAACTAGAGGAAACCAACCATTTGACCCATTGTGTCTGTTTATCAGATACAAAGCAACGAAGATATCCTTCCAAACATTTCTTTACTATCTCAGTTTGCCCATCAGGTTGAGGATGATAAGATGAGCTATGAGCTAACTGAATACTGAGACAAGAAAATAATTATGTCCAAAAATTTCCAGTGAAAATGGGATCTCTGTCACTTACAATAATCTTTGGGTTTCCATGTAGCTTTTGAATTGTTTCCATAAATGCAATAGAAACTGTACCGGCTTTAAATGGATGTGATAATGCACAAAAGTGTGCATACTTGGTAAGTCTGTCAACTACCACCATGATGACACTCTTTCCCTCAGACTTGGGTAAACCTATGATAAAGTCCATTGAAACCTCCTCCCAACTTTGGCTTAGAATGGATAAAGGTTGTAATAGACCCGGGGTCTTAATTGTTTCAACTTTATTTAGTTGGAAAACCAAACATTCTGCCACAAACTTTTGAATATCGGATTTAATTCCATCCCAAAAAAAATTTCCTTCTTAACACTGTGGTAAGTTTTTAAAAATCCTGAGTGCCCTCCTAAGGGAGTAGTGTGCAATTCCATAAGAATCTTTTGTTTGAGTTGGGTATTATTACAGAGGTATAAGCGATCTTTGTACCATAACGAATCATTTTTCCAGCTAAATGTATCAGATGTACTGGAATCTTGTTGTAACTTTTGAATAAGTGCCCACACTTCTTCATCATTCTTCCATTCCTCCCTTGCTTCATTTATCCAATTTGGTTGGATAATAGAAATGGCACACAAAAACGCTTCCACATCCTCATCCTTTCTTGAGAGTGTATCTGCCACCACATTTTACTTCCCTTTTTTGTAGATGATTTCAAAGTCATAACCCAACATCTTTGTGACCCACTTTTGTTGCTCTTCAGAGGATAATCTTTGTTCTAAAAAGTATTTAAGTCTATCATGATCCATTTTTACCTTGAAGTGTCTTCCCATTAGGTAAGGTCGCCATTTCTTAAGTGCATGTAGTATTGCCAACATTTCCTTCTCATAAATAGCTTTATGTAAAAACTTTCCCTTGATTGGATGACTTTCAAAAGCAATGGGTGTTTCATCTTGCATTAAAACAACACCAATTCCATTTCCTAAAGCATCACATTCCACAATAAAGGTTTTTGTGAAGTCCGGTGTAGCTAAGATCGGTGCTTGGCACATTGCCTCTTTAAGATGTTCGAAGGCCTTTGTTGCTTTTGGAGTCCATGAAAATGCATCTTTCTTCAATAATGTTGTTAGAGGTGCTACTATCCTCCCATAATTATTCAGAAACTTGCGATAATACCTTGTCAACCTGAGAAATCCTCGCAGATGCTTTATGGATGTGGGGATTTTCCATTCCTTAATGGCTTTAATTTTGCTAGGGTCTACCTTCTTCATGAGATACAATATGACCTAGATATTCCACCTCTTGTACTCCAAAGAAACATTTGGATGTTTTTGCATATAATTGTTTGTCCTCCAATATTTGTAGCACCCTATCAACATGTTCAACATGATCCTTCCAAGACTTGTTGTAGATTAGTATATCATCAAAAAATAGTAACACAAATTTTCTAAGGAAGGGTTTGAAAATGGAATTCATCAAACCTTGAAATGTATAAGGTGCATTGGTAAGGCCAAAAGGCATGACCAAAAATTCATAATGACCTTCATGAGTTCTAAATGTTGTTTCAGAATGTCTTCAGTCTTCATTCTGATTTGATGATATCCTGAATGAAGAACCAACTTGGTGAAGTAAATTGATCCATGAAATTCATCCAATAATTCATCAATGATATGAATGGGAAACTTATCTTTAATAGTGAGCTTGTTGATCTCCCTATAATCTAGACACATGCGCCATGATCCATCCTTCTTGTGCACCAATACTACTGGAGCAGAGAAAGAACTTTGACTAGGTTGAATTGTACCAGCCTCTAGCATTTCTGCAACCATACGTTCAATTTCACTCTTTTTGGCATAGGGATATCTGTACAGCCTGATGTTTGGAGGAACACTTCCTAGAATCAGATGAATAGCATGATCATGATCATGAATAGGTGGGAGACCTTTGGGAGTCTCAAATACCTTGGAATGATTGTCCAAGACTTTTTGGAGATCCAAAGAAATAAATGATTTCGATGTGGAAACATCTAGTGAACATAATTGTGCAATTACACCTCTTTGTTCCTTTTTTAGAAGCTTTGTCATACCGTTAGAGCTGATTATATTTCCCGGTTTCCCTGCAATACCCCTTAATTCAACTTCCTTTCCTTCTGTAGAAAATTTCATGAAAAGTTCTTGAAAATTAAAAGCTATTGTACCCAAGGATTGTAGCCATTGGACTCCTAGTACAACATCAGCACCTCCCATTGGAATGGAAAACATTGGGCTAGTTAATACATATTCTCCCATGGATAGCTTGATATTATGGCACTTTCCAGAGCAATTTATTGTTCCTCCATTTGCAACCATCACTTGACACTCTGGTGCTGGATATAGGAAGCAATTCAATTCTTTTGTTACCTTACAATGAATAAAATTGTGGTTACTTCCTGAATCAATCAACACTATTACCTTTTTCTTCTTGATTTTTCCTTCTATCTTGATGGTTTGAGGAGTGGTAATTCTCGCCAATGCATTAAAAGATATGGTCGGATTCATTTCTTCTTTATCTAGGATTTGTTCCTGGAGTATATCCTCTTCTTTTGACCTTTCTTTCTCCTTTTCTTCTTCCTCTTCACAATCTATGTAGAATAATTTCTTCTCAGCACACTTATGACCTTTAGTGTATTTGCTATCACAACTGTAACAAAGCCCTTTTGCTCTTTTTTATTCCAATTTTTTTGGTGTCAACCTTATAGGTTGTGGAAGACTAGGGGTAACAACACTTCCATCTTTATATTTATGAGTGGTATGCTTCCTGGTTGCCATAATTTTGCTTTCCATTTTTCGTGCTAACCTGAATGCCTTCTCTAATGAATCAGGTTCCCAAAGGCGAACATCATGTTGGATATTATCCTTTAAAGTCCCTATAAACACATCAATCCTATGCTCCTTTGGAATATTTTTTACCCTTATGTTCAATTTTTGGAACTCCTCAATGTGCTCCATTATTGAACCCTTTTGTTTGAGACTTATCAAGTGGCTAAAAAAAGTGTTGCTTTTTGTATCCTCATAATGTGTTGTCAATTCTTCCGTAAAAATTGCCCAAATGATAATTTGTTTCCGAGAGAAAAGCCATTGATACCATACAAACTAATTTGGTTCCAAATATAAAGATGCAATACGTACCTTTTGTGTGTTTTTCACATTACTGAGATCGAAAAATTGCTCCATCTGTAATATCCATGTTGTGGGATCCTTGCCATCAAACTTCCTCATATCGATTTTTGGAATATGGTGGGTCTTCGATCCAACATTAGAGTCTATGAAATCATGATTAACATTTCTTTTGTTCGCATCATGAGTTTCCTTTACTACTCTTTCACCATTAGTAAGTATTTCTTGTAGAAAATTTGTCAAATCTGTCTTCAAATCTGCCGTGTCTGTCTTCAAATCTGCCATGTCTCTGTTCAAATCTGTCTTCAAATCTATCTTCAAATCATCCATCTTAGCTTCCATGCCATTCATCTTAGCTTCCATGCCCTTTATCTTATATTCCACGCCATTTTTCTTAGCTTCTGTTAGCTTTTGTGAGAGTGACATTTGTTGCACTTGGTCTTGTAATTTTGATATATCATATAGGATTTCTTCTTCTTCTTCATGAGTCATGCTAGAGCTTTCAGGTTCCTTGCTAGGTTTTTGCATTTTATTTCCTCAGCGCATCAGTTACCGATAATAATGCTCTACTATGCCCTTTGAATTCCTTCAAAATAATTTTTCAAACCAAGCTTAAGCAAAAATTAAAAAAAATCTACACACTTTTTTCACTTTCTAGGAGCTCGATATTGCCTCTGATGTATCTCTGTAATTTCAGATCATCCAGTTCTAAAATTGTGACCTGCAGTAGCCCTCTATGTCCTCTTTCCAATGCCACTAGTCTGATCCAAATTTCATTCTCCAAGGAAGAGTTATGCGAAATATCCCACAGTGACTTGATTATAGACTAGTTCAGTAGAGCTAACTTGTACAACATGCCATGTGTCCCTGTTTTGACCTTTGGATTTGAAAAATATATACATGAAACTACAGTCCATCCTCTTTCTGTACCTTCTTACAAAACTTCAATCTGATGCTCGGAGAGAAAGTTATGACAATTTTCCCTAGGTCACCTATTTGGAATGTAATTCAGGAGTCTGCAAAAAGACCAACTTCCTCAGATCATATCTCTGCAAATATAGTGCGAAAAGCTCTGAAATTCAGACCCAAGGTTCAATACAATTTCCTCTCAAATGGTTTTTTTTTTTTTTTTCTTCTGAAACGTCGCATAAAAAAAGTTATAGCGAAAATGCCACGATGACCTATTTGGAGCAGCAAAACCCTAGAATCCAAAGCTCTGATACCAAATGTTATGAAACCAGCTCACAAAAAGATAGAAAAGATAGATCAACGTCTTAGAATTCAACTTGTTCAAGGGGGAAGCCTCCTTTACATTACACAAATGAATGATTCTTTGATGATTCAAATGACAAAACCTCCTTTCTATATATAGGAGTCGAAGGAGTCACAATATAACCCAGCCGACCTAACAATAATAATATAAAGGCACAAAAATAACAATAGAGGGATTCTATGGGGCACAATAATAACAATATGGGGACAATAGGTGCACAACAATATTAATAAGGGATACAAATACAATAGTAATGGGGTAATCACTAGTATTATAGGGACCTAACATCCTTCAATTGCAACTTTAGTTCCATGAACTCTATAGTGCTCATCCTATATGGTGCCTTTGATGTTGGTTTCAATCATAACATTAACTCAATAGAAAATTCCACTTCCCTATGATGTGCTAACTCTAAAATATACATCTTGAAACTACTGCAAAATTGGATACCCCTTTAAGACTTCCGCATCCTCAACATCCTAACCTTTGTAATTGGAAATATGAACTGCGAACAATACATATCCTTTCCTACTATTGTGCTTTGCCTGCATAGGTATAACCATTCCCATTGATGCAGTCTTTTTTTGCCATACAAGATTCTCCTCTACCCATCATCCTCAAAGCACTAAATAGGCTTATCATAGGAATCTACCTTAGTCCTATGAATATACAACCAATATATACACAACATCATATTGTATGATCCCAACGAAAGCACATTTAGCTGCGTTGATGTATACATACCATTAATCTCAAATGCATAAGATCTTATGCAATGATAAACTATTTTCTTAGTACGTGTAACCAACTTCACAAACCAAGAATCTGTATGCACTTATTTATTCAAGCAACATGTATCCACTAGGTCAAGACTAATACAACTATAGTTAGATCGAAGGTCAATCAAAATAGAAACAACTTGATTACAAAGCTTACCTTCCATCTCGATAATAGATGCCTGATGATCAACTTTACTATTATCCAATGTTGCATAAATTAGAGGAATACTCTGTCCAACATCCCCAATTGTTTGTGCCTCCTGAACACTGTAAATCTATGGTCTACCATCTTGATGTTGTAGACAATCTCCCCTATGATGATCCTTGCAACAATTCCAAAACTGCAAAGGCTTTCTTCCATTGCCCTTGTTCTATTACATAGAGTGAAATCCTTGTCCTTTTTCAACTACATTGAATTTATCTTATGATGTTGCATTCTCCTTGTCATCTATATCTTGAGGTTTTCCTCTCTTCTTAGCCCACTTTCCTTTATTCTTCTCAGTACCTTTCCAATCCTACTTAGACTTGGTCTTGTGCTTCAAATTCTCATGATAGTGCTTCAACTTTTTGACAGTTTCCTCTAGCAATCTAGGCTCATCAAACTCAATATTTTCTTTGAATGGCAACAGAAACCCACTGATGAACCTCTGAATCTTTGATTTCTCCTCCTTAAAATAAAGCACATATGTCAATGATGAAAACTTGACTAAATTGAGGGGGGGGGGGGGGGGTGAATCAGTTTAGTATATACATGGACATTAATTTTCTTTTCATTAATATCATTAACTGATATATAAAATGAGCAGCTTAACAAATAATAACTAACATATGAATATGTGATCAACAAGTAATAAGAAAACAAAACCTGATACATGAACAAATAGTAACAACACACATTGGCACCATGTGGAAACCCATAAAGGTAGAAAACCACGGTTTTATTATTGTTGTGATGCAAAGGCCCCAACCTACAGAGGCTGCTATCTCCATTTTCAACAAGCTGAAATATGCAAGGAAGCTCCAACTCCCATATATTTTTTGTAGACTACAACCCATAGGAGGCTCCTACCTCAACTAGCTCCAACTGGATATTTATTAAGCTTCAACTTGAAAGGAGACTACCATCCCCTTATACAAACACAAAATAACAATGTACTGGTTTACCTGGTCATAAACTTTACATATCTCCATCTTCATTTCTGCATCTTCTTCCCTTCAAATCTGCTTCACATCAGCTTCATAAGTTCTAGGTAACTAATGCATAATAGTTCAATCAACTCCCCCACATTCATCCACTCTCTAACATCACTTATGCCTTCTAAAATCACATATTTTATAGAGATAGTTTTCTAGCTGTTCGTATCCGACATAGGAATACGAAGTGAATAGGATTGACTCTTTTCCTTCCACTCATTTGTTTCCAAACTCTTCATATCTTGAATATTAGAACAAAAAAAAAAATAATTCATCCAATATTCGTTTCAGCCACATGTAATCATTAAATGAATCAATTTAATGCCAACATCAAATATCAATATTTATCATTAATGCATCACAACAATCTTTGCAACATCTTTGCCTTTGCCTTAGAGTCTTGCTTGCTACTCCTTGCATTGTTGTTGCTCCTCGCATTGTTGGTGCTCCTTGCATTTTTGTTTCTCCTTGCGGTCTAGCTTCTTGTTGCTCCTTGCCTTCCTGTTTCTTGTTTCTCCTTGCATTGTTTCTTCTCCTTGCCTTGTTGCTTCTTACTTCTCCTTGCATTTCTTCTCCTTGCATTCCTTCAATGCTCCTTTGCCATCAATGAAAATATTGCCATCAATCTCCCACTTTCGCATTGATGGCAACAAATTTGTCCTCCCCCTTTCATTCTGTGAAGTGTCTTTCTTCCTCTTATTACCTCCCCCTTTGACATCAATGGCATGGGGGTTATAGATGCATTGTAGCCTGTAAACGAGTCCTTAGTGTAGCTATCATTATTGCATTAATTCTCTATAACCTGCAATGTATTGGTCTACATAAACAATTCTTGACACTATCATTGAATGAATGCCACTCCAGATGGTTTATTAGGGATTCTCGATATTGAATGAATGATGCTCCATATGACATATAAATATTGCTCCAAATACACTTCAGAATTTTTTAAAATTGTAAGAGCTTTGCAAAATATTGTTGTGAGAACACTTCGAATGAAAGAATACTATTGAGTAACACTTTGTAAGGAAAACAAGGTATGCATGAGAAATGAATTATATTGAGCACTTAAATGAACCCTACAAAATGTTGAAAGATTCGCCAAAGAAAAAGTTAATTCAATTAAAAATTTTTTCTCCATGATGTATAAAATCTGCATAAATAATTCCTCTTGTAAGCGCTCCTCTTGTGCAATTCCTCTTGTAAAATATTGTCATGAAATATTTGTAATAGATGCATTGCATTGAAACTAACATTGAGTTGTTGAAAATAAGCCATGATATTGCATTGAAAATAATGTTGGCAATGATAGAATGTTGGAATATTAACCCTAGAAATGATGTAAATATTAATGCTCCTAATAATTAACAATACAAGTTTCTCCAAATCACATATAAGCTGCAATATATATATATATATATATATATATATATATACTCTCCATTCATGGATTGCCATGATAAATATATCAATGAATGCTGTCCAATAATTAAATATTAACGCTGCCAATGTATACATGCATTAACGCTCTAAAAAATTGCAAAGGATTTTTGGCACTATACCAATGTACCTATTCATCCAAATAATATTCACCAAAGTTATTCATCGTGATAATATTCACCAACTTATTCACCAAGATATTATTCACTAAAACCATGAACCATGATAAAAAGAAACACCAAATATATCTACATGTGAATTCCATTCATCATTAAATCAGCCCATGATTTGTATAAACAACTCATCATTTTTCTTGATAACTATTTTTCTTGCAAACCAAAACCATTACCAAACCAATCAACACATGGGTTTAGAAAAACTATATGCTCCTCCTCCAAACTATTCACTACTTAATTCCAATCAATTCCATATATAATAAATGGTTTAATATATATGATTCATATATATTTATATATTCCATGAAGCCATGAACCATTAAGAGCATTGTTGAATGCATGGATATACATTATATCGTTGTATTCAAAACTTCCATCTCCCTACAATAATTTTATATCGGCCAATGCCCACTAGCGATATATCGACTAGTAACATCATAAATATGAGCACCCTCAAATAATTTCCTCATTCTCATATTTTTATGGCTAGTCTACTTCTTTAATGTCTCTGCAAACACTATAACCAAGATGCCCATAATTCCTTTGCGTTAAAGACTGTTCTACTGCTTTAATACCTTTGCGTTCATGCCTCTGACTTCCAAATCTAAGAAAAAAAACGTCCCGTACAGTATTTTCCTGGAGTTGGAATGCATATGTCCTGAAGCTTGCCAAAAAAAAATCCTTTTAGAGCCAGCTTAGAGCCACGTCTTCAAGTCTTTTTGAAATTATTTCACCGGGCATTTTAACATTTCGGTCATGGTTGGGTCCACCAGTCAACAATTCACTTCATAATATACGCCAACACACTTCATAATATAACAATTCATTTCAATTATAATATATCAATGCAACTCTATAGTATATAACGAAGGCAATTCAACTATGTTGACGCATTGCAACTCAACTCCATAATATATCAATACAATGTTCTATACCAATTCAACGCTATCGAATCTTAAATGAATGCCAATGAACGCCGCTCCAGGAAAATTATTAACTCTGCTCTCATAAGGCCACCAAACATATTAACACATATATATTTAGCTGGAATATATTAGTGTTGGAATTGAATTTAACACTGCCATGGGCTAAATTAGGGCACGAAACCCTAAAATCCAGCTATTTTTAATGCCACTTCCAATCAAATGAAATAATACCATTGTATCAGTGTCAATATAATGAATGCTACAATGTAATGAACACAAAGCCAACACAATGCCAATTACAGCTGCAATAATATGGCTGCCAATACTGTATTTGTTGTAACATGTTCCACAAATTTTGAATGTTGCATATGCTGACACTTCTGACATACATCAATGTAAAGCAGATCAATATTTATCATAGCGCTGCCATATCTGCTCCCAGTGTAACGCACCATCAGTGTTTATCATAATACTGCCATAAAATAAACGCTTTCCAAACATTTACGAACGCGGCCATAATTATTTAATCACCGCATTGCATTGAACCAATCACTGTAATAATCTAGCCATGATATAATATCAGGTTACTTAGAAATTATAACGCTAATTCATAACCTTTTCAAAACGATTTCCTGATTTCTAGTAACCTTATTGATGCACGAGCATCTCGCTAAGGGCACATGACCTGGTATTTGGTCTCAGCTAAGGAGGAGAGGTTTATCATCATTTGATTTCATTTATGTTTGTTGATTAAAACAATGTTAGGAACTTGTTTTATTTTATTATCAATTAATAGATATTTAGGGAAAGGTGGTTACAACCATATTGTTGTTTTTTTATTTTATTTATTTTACAGCTGTTTACTTAAAAAAAAAAACACAAAAAGATATATATCATCTATGTATTCCACAGAACAAGAAAACTCAAATAGCAAAATAGTTATCAACTCTGTAACGGAAGAAACAACTGCAAACAGTTTGAATAACTGTATTGTAACAATACAAAAGAGAATGTACCACATTGTGGAAAGGGTTCGATATACCAACACAACACAAAAAAGTAATACAAAGAGAAAACACTTTCATTTTGAATCCATCTGTCCAAGACTTGTTGTTTTTATCTAATTACTATCATCTGTACAAATAGACAAACTGCGTATTTTATTTTACCAGAAATCCTTCCAGATAAACAGTGACGAAGCTTGAGAAATCGAGTGACAAGCGGAGGCGTAGTTACAGGAATCGCATGACAGACAGAGACATCATATTAACGCTAGACTGAGCAGGCACTTCCAGCCACATCAATAATTATAGAAATACAAGAACAAGCAACAACCATAATCGCTAACTAAACAAATACAACCAAAGTGAAATGCATTCATAAGAAAGGTAACCCTGTACCTTGAAATTCCTTTTTTATTCATATTCAAAAGCATTTCAATGTCAAGACCAGTATATAGTATATAAATACAAAGTTCTAAAGTCCAGAAAACCATTAGGCTGAACAAACCCTCCTCCGGGAGAAAGACGGTGAACGAGGGTTAGGGTTATAACCCTGAACAACAATAGTTTGTCGAAAAACAAACTAGATTATTTACAACTCGGCCCGAAGGCCATTTGAAATTAACCAAAAAACAAGACAACAGAGTCTCAGTACCTAGCCTATCAACTGAATACACCAAAGAAGAAACTGACTTGGGAAACCCTCAAACAAACAAACTGTAACAGAGAACAATTCTACCGGTTTCATTTGGAGGAAGTCTAAGTAGCGGTTCGACTAGGAGCCATAACAAACCTACACAGAGACCATAGTAAATATTAGTGTTGATATACAAAAAGGTTAAGGAATGAATGACTGACAATGAAGAACAAGAAAGCCCAAAAGAACTTACTAGCTTATTAGTTAGCGTTGGACGAATGAACCCACATTTGGGTCACGGCCATTGAAGGAAAACCTGCTCACAAGGAGCAACAATTGTTAGTTCCTAAGAAAACTGGAGGAAATACATTTTAGTAAGGAAAGATAAATTACCTTGCCAGAGCCGAATGACGCAGAGGAAAGGGTCTTTCGTGGCCATGCCCTGCGTTCACAAATACATTGCAGACAAGTCAAACAAAGAAATAATCATACAGGCAGCTGGAAAATATCATTGAAGAAATTCAGCAGAATGCCTTAAAGAACGAAAGGAGAAACAGTGACCATCGGAAGAGTACTAGACCACTGAGAAAACAGAGAAACCCTCGTGTAAAATCAACGAAGAAAACAACTTAATGATAGAGCTGAACTAACCAGATAGCCAAGACAAATACTGAGCAGAGTTATCTAACCAACCAACAGAGAAACCCATAGTCGGGCGTGGACAGAGCATCGGGCTCGAATTCGTTACTGTCACCAACAAAACCAACGGACAGAGCTCTCACCACTAAATAATGAAGAATGAAGATGCCAGAGTGAATGGAGTGAGGGTTAGGGTTTAGTCCAAGAGCAAAAAGGAAACTCGAGGCCAGGACAACTATCCTCTCAACGTACAAATAAATCACTACAGCCATCAATACACAAAAAAAAATATGCGCTAACCCTTTTGATTAATGGTTAATCAAATTACGTTGATTGAATCATTTGTATTAATCATTGTTGATTAGTGTTGAACCTTAAGTAATGGGCTGGTCCCATCATATTATGGTATCAGAGCAGGATTTAGAGTTTTCTTGAGAAATGGAGGTTGGAAGACGAGGTTGTGGAAGAGGTGCTCGGAGAGCAGATGAGGAAGGATTGCGGGAGGAAATTAGGATCCTTACTACCTGTTTGGAGGCAATTGAAGTAAGAAGGAGAAGGGATCTAGAGGTAGGAGATGATAGCAAAGAAGAAGCCATAGTTACAATAGATGGATCGGATGAAGAAGGGCCAGAAATGAGATTGTTGAGGTCGGTCCTATTGGCTAGTAGTAAGCCTAAACCAGAAATTCCAAATTATGACGGCAGCTTGTCCACAGAAGTTCTGTTGGACTGGATTAGCGAATTGGACAAATATTTCGATTTTGAAGAGGTCAATGAAGATCGGAGAGTTAAGTTCATTGCAACAAAGCCGAAGGGACACGTAGCCTTGTGGTGGGACAGTGTCCAGGTGGAAAGAAGAAGGATGAACAAGTTGCCAATAAAGAAATGGCCAAGAATGGTGGCCAAGTTGAAAGGAAGATTTCTGCCCAAAGACTACCAGATTGCACTGCATTAGAAAGTGCAGAATTTGAGGCAAAAAGGGATGACAGTGAGAGAGTATACTGAAGAATTATACTGGGTAAATTTAAAAGTTGATTATACGGAGGACACCCTGGAAAAAACAACAAGGTATGTAAATGGTCTGAGATTGGAAATATTGGATGAAATCAACATTCTTTCCCCGAAAAATATAGAGGAAGCCTACCAGAGTGCCATGAAGGCAGAGGAGAAGATCACCAGAAAACAAAATGCTAGGAGAGGATGGGGAACTGGCAGAGGAAGAGGACGAACTGCTAGAAATAATGAAGAAGGCAGTAGTTCCAAGACTTCTGGGACAGCAGAAAAAGGAGACAACACTAGAGGTGGAAGGCCATATCAGCGAGGAAGAGGAAATGGTCGGGGCAGAGGAGCTAACTATCAGCACTACAGGTGCCACAAGTGAGGGCACAGGTCTTTTGAATGTCCTAAAGTGGAACAAGTTGGTCAAAGAGGAGCATTTGTGGCACAACCAGAGGAAGCAGAGGCACCACCTCAGGAAGCAGAAAATGTGCTAGAAACAGGGGAAGCCTTAGTTCTGAATAAAGTGCTGTTAAAACCAGCCAAGGGGACAGCTGAACAAACTCAAAGGAAAGAATTATTCCAGACAGTTTCTAAGTTGCACAGAAAATGCTGCAAGTTGATTATCGATAGTGGGAGCACGAATAATCTGGTTGCCACAGAGATGGTAGAGAAGTTGGGTTTGAAGCAGCTGAAGCACCCCACTCCTTATAAGGTATCATGGTTGTAGAAATGCCATCAGTTGTTGGTTGATGAACAGTGTGAAGTTGAGTTCCATATTGGCAGGTATAAAGACAAGGTTATTTGTGATATTATGCCAATGGACATATGTCATATACTGCTAGGGAGGTCATGGCAATATGACCAGAAGGTAGTGCATGATGGGAAGACAAACTATTACAAGTTTGTTAAAGATGGGATCAAGCACACACTTGTGCCCATCAAGGAGGAGGAGACAACAGAAACAAGAGGGACGAAAGTGTTACTAATGGGTGGAAAATAGTTTTTGAAGCAGATTGAAGATAGTGAAGTGAACTATGTTGTTGTGAGAGGGGAAAAAACAATGCTGATACACACAGAAGTGTCTGATTTTCCTACAGAAATTCAGAAAAATGATGTAGGAATTCAGCGATATAGTAGTGGAGGATTTACCAGATAAATTTCCTCCTAAGAGAAGTATAAGTCGTCATATTGACTTTATACCTGGAACAAGTCTACCAAACAAGGTAGCATACCGAATGAGCCCCAAAGATAACAAGGAAATCAGAAAATAGGTGCAGGAACTATTGGATAAAGGACTGATAAGGGAGAGTTTGAGCCCCTGCGTAGTTCCAACAGTTCTCACTCCCAAGAAAGGAGGAGAATGGCGAATGTGCATAGACTCAAGGGCCATCAACAAGATTACCATCAGGTACAGATCTCCACTACCATAGATGGACGATATGATGGACTACCTGAGCGGGGCAGCATACTTCTCGAAGATTGATCTGAAGAGTGGTTATCATCAGATTAGAATTAGGGAAGGGGATGAGTGGAAGACAACCTTCAAGACCAATGAAGGGCTATATGAGTGGCTAGTAATGCCATTCGGATTAAGTAATTCCCCTAGTACCTTTATGCGACTGATGAACGAAATGTTGAAAGAGTTCATTGGAAAGTTTGTAATAGTGTATCTTGATGATATATTAATTTTCAGCAAGACTAAGGAGGAACACTTTTGACATGTTCGAAGTGTGCTGGAAAAATTGCAGTAGAATAAGTTGCTGATAAATCTGAAAAAATGTACTATTCTTAAAATAGAACTAGTTTATTTAGGTTTTTTGATTACAGAGAATGAGTTGAAGATGGACCCAGAGAAGATTGCAGCAATCGTTAACTGGCCATCCCCAAAAAGTCTGTTTGAGGTACATAGTTTTCATGGGCTGGCAAGTTTTTACCGTAAATTTATAAGGAATTTCAGTGAAATTTGCACATCTATGTTGGACACTATAAAAAAGGCAAGCCAGCCTTTTTGTTGGACCGAGGCAGCAGAGAAGAGCTTTTAGCTACTGAAGAAGAAGATCATAGAAAGACTAATCCCGAGATTGCCAGATTTTAAAAAGCTTTTTCAGGTTCGCTGTGATGAAAGCGGTACGGCCATTGGAGGTGTACTTAGCCAAGAAGATAAACTTGTTACATTTTTCAGCAAGAAGTTGAATGAGAGCAGGCAGAAGTATTCATCCTATGACAAAGAATTCTATACTGTCATCAAAGCACTGAAGCATTGGAGGCACTATCTGTAGGGAAGTGAGTTTGTTGTATTTTTTGATAATTCTGCACTGTAATACATGATGCAACAGAGTAAGCTGAATCACAAGCATGCTAAGTGGGTTGAATATTTACAGAGTTTCACCTTTGCGTTGAAACACATTAGCGGGCAGGCCAACAAAGTGGCAGATGAGTTGAGAAGAAGAGTCTTGCTCTTGTAGGAGAGTACGATACAAGTGCTGGGATTTGAGCATTTGAAAGAATTGTATCAGACCAACATGGATTTCAAAGAGGCTTATGAAGCCTGTCAGAATCCTTTGCTGAGAAACAATAGTCCATGGTTGGACTATAATTTGCAGGAGAAACTATTGTTTAAACGGGGACAATTATGCATTCCCGATTGTTCGAGGAGAGAGAATATCATTTAAGAGAAGCATAGTGGAGGTCTAGCTGGACATTTCGACATAGACAAAACATTAGATCAGCTCAGCCATTTTTATTATTGGCCAAGAATGCGAAGGGATGTGCAGAGATTTGTGACTATATGTAAAGTGTGTCAGTTGGCGAAAGGACACAATCAGAGTACGAAAATCTACACACCATTGCCCATTCCAAGTAGACCGTGGGACTCAGTCAATTTGGACTTCATCTTGGGTCTACCAAGGATGCAGCGGGGTTATGATTCGGTGATGGTGGTAGTAGACCGGTTCTCAAAGATGGCACATTTCATCCCTTGTAAAAAAACCATCGATGCCACTCACGTGGCCCACTTATTTTTCACAAAGATCGTGAGGCTACACGGCTTACCTAAGTCCATTCTTTCTGACAGGGACGTGAAGTTTACAGGGCACTTCTGGCGCACCTTGTGGAAAAATATGGATACACAGTTAAGTTTCAGCTCTACTTATCACTCGCAAACTGATGGGAAAACAAAGGTGGTAAACAGGAGCTTGGGGAACTTGCTACAAAGTTTGATCGGGGAAAATTCATGAATGTGGGATTGTGTACTTGCCTAGGTGGAGTTTGCTTACAATGACTTACCCAATCATAGCATGGGTTACAGTTCTTTTCATATCTTATATGGCATGCATCCTCGTGGAGTGCATGAGTTACGGGATCTAGGACAGCAGGAAAGACGGAGTGCTGATGGGGAAGATTTCGCCAAAGCAATGAATGATCTACACGAGTAGGTAAAAATGAAGTTGCAGGACAACAGTCAAAAGTATAAGCAGTGGGCAGATCTGAAACGGCTAGAGGTACAATTTAATGTGGGGGATGAAGCCCTCATGCATTTGCACAAGGAACGTTTTCCTAGAGGTGCATATAACAAATTGAAATACAAGAAGATTGGCCCTTGCAAAATTCTCCGAAAATTTTCAGCCAATGATTATGAAATACAACTGCCACCAAGAATAAGCATCTCATCCATCTTCAATGTGGTAGACTTGTTTCCATATACTGCCAGTCCTGAGGAAGATAGTACAACATGACCTACATGGGACACATAGGAAGGGAGTGAGACTTGGATGAGACAAATGCCTTCAGCTTAGACCCTTGAGATCGAGAGAATCCTCGACACTCAGGTGGCCAGGCGAAATCAGTGGAAGGAATACCTACAGTATCTGGTCAAGTGGAAGAACCATCCCATTGAGGACAGTTCATGGCTTAACGCTAGACAGATACAACAGGCAGGCTATTCAGTCGAGAAGCCCATGGATAGGAGTCATGAATCTTTCTTACCCCGGGAGCCTGATGCAGGAGCATCTAGCTAAGGGCACCATGATTGGGTGTTTGGTCTCAGCTAAGAAGGAGAGGTTCATCATCATTTGATTTCATTTATGTTTGTTGATTAAAACAGTGTTAGGAACTTGTTTTATTTCATTATCAGTTAATAGATATTTAGGGACAACACAGTTAGGTGAAGGTGGTTACAACCACATTGTTGTTTTTTTCTTTTATTTATTTTACAAATGTTTACTTAAAAAAAAAGAAAAGATATATATCATCTATGTATTCCACAGAACGAGAAAACTCAAACAACAAAATAGTTATTAACCGTGTAACGGAAGAAACAACCGCAAATAGTTTGAATAACTGTATTGTAACAATACAAAAGCGAATGTACCACATTGTGGAAAGGGTTCGATATACCAGCACATAAAAAGTATTATAAATAGAAAACAATTTCATTTTGAATCCATATGTCCGAGACTTGTTGTTTTTATCTAATTACTATCATCTGTACAAATAGAGAAATTGTGTATTTTATTTTACCAGAAATCCTTCCAGACAAGCAGTGACGAAGCTCCAGAAATCGAGTGACAAGCGGAGGCGTAGTTACAGGAATCGCATGACAGACAGAGACATCATATTAACATGAGACTGAGCAGGTAGTTCTAGCGACATCAATAATTATAGAAATACAAGAACAAGCAACAACCGTAACCACTAACTAAACAAATACAACCAGAGTGAAATGCATTCATAAGAAAGGTAACCCTGTACCTTGAAATTCCTTTTTTTTATTCATATTTAAAACAATTTCAATGTCAAGATCGGTATATAGTATATAAATACAAAGTTCTAAAGTCCAGAAAACCATAAGGCTGAACAAACCCTCCTCTAGGAGAAAGACAGTGAATGAGGGTTAGGGTTATAACCTTGAACAACTACAATACATCGAAAAACAAACCGGATTATTTACAACTGGGCCCGAACGCCATTTGACATTAACCAGCAAACAAGACAACAGAGTCTCAGTACCTAGCCTATCGATCGACTACACCAAAGAAGAAACTGACTTGGGAAACCCTCAAACAAACAAACTGTAACAGGGAATGATTCTACTGGTTTCGTTTGGAGGAAGTCTGAGTAGCGGTCCGACTAGGAGCCATAACAAACCTGCACAGAGACCATAGTAAATATTAGTGTTGATATACAGAAAGGTTAAAGGAATGAATGACTGATAATGAAGAACAAGAAACCCCAAGAGAACTTACCAGCTTATTAGTCAGCATTAGACGAATGAACCCACATTTGGGTCATGGCCATTGAAGGAAAACCTGCTCACAAGGAGCAACAATTGTTAGTTCCTAAGAAAATCAGAGGAAATACATTTTAGCAAGGAAAGATAAATTACTTTGCCATAGTAGAATGACAGAGAGGAAAGGGTCCTTCGTGGCCATGCCCTGCATTCAAAAATACATTGCAGACAAGTCAAACAAAGAAATAATCATACAGGAAGCTAGAAAATATCATTGAAGAAATTCAGCAGAATGCCTTAAGGAACGAAAGGAGAAACAGTGACCATCAGAAGAGTACTAGACCACCAAGAAAACAGAGAAACCCTCATGTAAAATCAACAAAGCCAACAACTTAATGACAAAGCCAAAATAACCAGATAACCAAGATAAATATTGAGTAGAGTTATCCAACCAACCAATAGAGAAACCCATAGTCGGGCGTGGACAGAGCCTCGGGCTCGAATTCGTTACTGTCACCAACAAAACTGGTGGACGGAGCTCTCACCAATGCACCATGCAGAATGAAAATGTCAGAGTGAATGGAGTGAGGGTTAGGGTTTAGTCCAAGAGCAGGAAGGAAACCTGAGGCTAGGACAACCATCCTCTCAACGTACAAATAAATCAATACAACCATTGACACACACAAAAAAATCTGCACTAACCCTTTTGATTAATGGTTAATCAAATTGTGTTGATTGAATCATTTGTATTAATCATTATTGATTAGTGCTGAACCTTAAGTCACGGGTTGGTCCCATTACGTATCCTCTCCACCAATCCCTATCATTTCTCTGTCTCTATATAATGTTTTGAAACCAATTCTTTGATTTATCATTCCATTCTCTGCTTTATCATTCCATTTTGTCACTGGCCCCTATATCTTCTGCAATTCCTATCATATGCCAAATACATCATTTCATTTTATAATTCTCAAGCCATGTTCCACCTACCACCGATCAAATCCATTGAAATTACATACCTTAATTCACTGCCATTTAGCTCAAAAACTAATGTAATCGAAATTACATACTTTAATTCACTGCCATTTAGCTCAAAAACTCATGTAATTTCCTTCACCTTGGATGTGTTTCGAACAAGCTCACTTAGAAGCCTCACAGTTTTCTTCTCAGCATCATAGGTCCCTTTGTCAATCTCTAGTAGTCTAGTGCTTTGAGGAATAATGAATTATATGGATCCATCCATTTTGGGCCTTTAGTAATGACCCTCTGCATGCATTGGTTCTCCAGAAGCCAATTTCCATGTCTTCTAAGTATACACAATCACTAGATTAGGAATTAGAGGACTACAAATATATGTGTTTAATTCGTGCAAAAATAAAGCACCAAAACAACATTAGGCTATATGGAAATGTCATAAATTAGGGATTAGACTGCAGATATTAAGATATAGAAGATTGCAGGTCGGGAGGGGCACTTAACAATGACAATCTATAGACCTTGGGTTTGATACTAGTTGCAACATAATATTTTTCTTTATGATGTAGCTGATATGTTGTGCACCTCTATGGCTATTTTTAATATTTGGACTATTTATATATTTTTTTTCTTTTCACAACAAAATTACCATTGAGTGTAGAAACCTTGACTATGTCTTCAATTTCTACCTGATGACAATATTGTTGAACCTCATTCATTATATAGATTTCCTTTTCAAGGTTGGCCTAACTACACTTTCCAAATGGTTGTAGTTCCAACTACAACATTTCTACGGTTCATATCTACTCCATTTAGTGTGGAATTTGTTTACCTTCTTTGTAACTATTCGTTCATTGTTACCTTGGTCAATCTCTATTTTGTGAAAGTGCCATGTATAGGTCTAGAATTACGTAGTAGTTTCAATAGAGTACTAAAAGAGAAGGAAACTCTATTGCATACAAGAAGAGAGATTTTCTTTGCGAATGTATTTTGAATAATCATCTCTTTTCCAACATTACCTAGCAAGGCAGGAGTGGCAATTGTTGTTATTCTAACCATAGCATAGATCATCTTCCTTCATTATTTTGAAAACATTTGAAGGTTTTTGAAACTGGCCTCTTTTATTAACAAGTAACATAAGAGTTGAGGAGGTAACTCTCTTCATTGTTTTACTAATGACAAGTAAACCATCATGTCTATGTTATACCTTATGTACAAGATTGGTCTCAACATGTTATTTATCTTCCTCCAAGACATTATTGGTGTTGCTCTCTTGTGGCCTTTGAATATAGAAGAGAATATGCAAACAAACTTTCCTTTTTAATTCCAACATCCCAACCAAGGCTACCATAAAATGCATAATGTATCGAGTCTGTCCTTATGATGTTTCCACTATTTTAATATTGAATGCTTAGAGCATATTCTTCCACTTTTATATCCTCAAAATAATTTCTTTTTATATGATTTTATTTCCTTTTGTATTTTCCTACTTCTTTGCATAACAATCTCATGACAACCTACAAACAACACATAGAGCCAGTGAATCACATTTATTGGCCAATCATGTCTTTAAGGAACAATGTCTTCTCATGAGGTACCACTACTCTAACATGTAGTTTGACAAGACTTTTCATTGCTTCATGAGCAACTCCCCCTGAGATCATGACAGATTCATTACGTTATTGAGATCATAGGATGTTCATTTTTCTTCCTCTTCCATACTTTGCCAAGTTTTTTCTACTATTTTCATTTCTTTTCTTTGCTTCAGAGTTAGATCTAGTTTGATTTTCCTCCATTATCTATTTAGGATTCTTTAGGATACATGGAAGTTTGCAGTTTTTGGCTTTGTGTCCAGGATTACTACATATATAGCACTATGGTTGAGAAAAGGAACAAATAAAGTGTGTTTCCTTTTGGCATTTATATTTCTCTTTACATCCTTTTTTCATTCAATAGCTCTATGTCCAAATTCATTTCATAGATAACAATAACCATAGAAAGAGTTTATTTACATGGTGGCTGATGTACTCCTTTGATTATTTGCTTGAGGATATCTTCTTTCTTGTTGTAAGTTATGTTGATTAGTCTTGACTTTGTTTCTCTTACATTCTGCTGCTACATGTCCAAATTCATGGCAAGAAAAACACTTGATATCCTTTCCAGGCGAAAAGAATCTCCTTTGAGATCTTTTGAATTTGTTCAACTCATCTCTATGAGGAAATTACCTTTTTGCAAAAATCATTTTCCGTGACTCACTCTTTGGCTCTTATTGTTGTTTCTTGGTATTTTTTGCTTCTTTATTATTTAATATGCTTGTACCTTCCTCTGGTGGTCTATTCAAGGCTTCTTCATTATCCTCTATGGATGCTTTTGAGCTATTGCTCTTTTCTTTTGATTCCTTCATGAATGTTATCTCTTCTTCTAGTTTCTTACATAAATTGTTCTTTTCATCTAACTCTATTCTAGCGTAATCAACCTCATCTTCCAATATTTTACATTGTAGGTCTCTCTCCTTGAGTTTACTACACATCACCTCTTCTAGTCTCCTTGCTTCTTCAAGTTGTGTCTTGAGGCAGACAATTTCCTCCTTGTACTCATGCTCTCTCACATCACATATCTGCATGAGTTTCTTCACATCTTTGCTTTCATTCTTCAATCTTTCTATACTATCCAATGATAAGTCAAGCCTGGCTTGATTTTAATTTTTCTTTTCTTCAAGAGAGTTAGGTGCATTCACACATGTAGAGGTTTCATTTAACTGAACACTTTCCCTTTGACAAGTTTTTTCCTCCTTCCTCTTTCTCTTTCCTTTCTCTACATTGTTGATGCTAGCATCTTCATACATGAGCTGCAATCTATCCCATATTTCTTTTGGAGAAATTAAATATATTATTGTATCAAGATCCTTATTATGAAGATTGTTATATATAACACATTTTTCCTTATCATTCCATTACTTTTCTTGCATAGAGGGAGAGATTTTACAGTAACCTTCGCATACAAGTTTCCATACACCAGGTCCATAAGCTATCAATTTGGTTTTCACCTTATCTCTCCACTCATGAAATTTTTATGCACTCAAAACAGGTACACTTTGACAGTCCATGACTCAACTAGATCTACCTTCAAGTTGTTAGGCTTATACAGAAGGAACCTGCTCTGATACCAATTGTTGAAAACTTGACTAAACTGGGGGGGGTGAATCAGTTTATTACATACATGGACATTAATTTTCTTTTCATTAATATCATTAACTGATAAATAAAACGAGAAAATTAATAAATAATAACCAAAATATGAATATGTTATCAACAAGTAATAAGCAAACGAAACCAGATACATGAAGACATAATAACAACACACATTGACACCAGATTACATTTGATTTTCTATAGGTCCCAACCTACATGTGCCTACTACCTCTATTTTTTGCAAGCCACAATATGCAAGGAAGGTCCAACTCCCATATGTTTTTTGTATGTTACCATCCACAGGAGGCTTCTATCACAACCAACTCCAACTGGATATTTATCAAGCTTGAACTTGAAAGGAGACTATTGTCCCCTTATGAAAACACGAAATAACAATGTACTGGTTTACATGGTCATAAACTTTACATATCTCCATATTCATCTCTGCATCTTCTACCCTTCAAACCTGCTTCACATTAGCTTTGTAAGTGCTAGGTAACTAATGCATAATAGTTCAATCAGCTCCCCCACATTCATCCATTCTCTAACTTCACTTATGCCTGCGAAAATCACATATTTTATAGAGATATTTTTCTAGCTTTTTGTATCCCACATAAGAATATGAAGTGAATAGGATTGACTCTTTTCCTTCCACTCATTCATTTCCAAACTCATCATATCTTGAATATTAGATGAAAAATTAAATAATTCATCCAATAGTCATTTCAACCACATGTAATCATTAAATGAATCAACCTAATGCCAACATCAAATATCAATATTTATCGTTAATGCATCACAACAATCCTTGCAACATATTTGCATTTGCCTTGGAGTCTTTCTTGTTTCTCTTTTCTTGTTGCTACTTACATTGTTTTTTCTCCTTGCATTGTTTCTCCTCCTTGCATTGTTGCTCCTCCTTGATTGCTACTCCTTGCATTGTTGCTGCTCCTTACATGCTGCTCCTTGCATTGTTGTTGCTCCTTGCCTTGTTTCTTCCTGCTACTCCTTGCATTCCTTCAATTCTCCTTTGCCATCAATGACAATATTTCCAACACTCAACAACTTCAAGAATCTTCTAGTATACTCCTCATCAGTGATAGATCCCATATTCAAGACATAGAACTCCTTTTCCCTTTCATCATAGTATCTTTCATATAGACAATTATTCTTGAAATGTCTCTTGAACTCACTCCAAGTTAGATCCTCCTCTCAAATGCCTCTAACATTTTTCACATCTTCCCACCAAATCTTTGTTTTCCCTTTAAGAATAAAAGTAGCTATCATGGCTTTCATATTTTTTGAATAATCATGTTATCTAAAGAAAAAAATATTCATCCCAATGAACCAAGCTTTTTCATCTTCTAACTTCTTCATTTGTCCTTCAAATATAGGAGGCTTTGCTTTCTTGAATTCCTCTAACAAGTACTGCTTCTCACCCCTACTATACAAATGGTGATGATGATAACGATGTTGCCTCTCTTAACTAAAACTAGAATAGAACCCACAATCATTACCCCTCCTATCAGGTGTATCCAACAACCTACCATCTTTGACTATGTCATCTCTGTCAAGCATGTATCCTAATTGAGACCTGATGTGATATGCCCCATTAATCCTTTCCTGTTATCCATGACTACTCCTAAGTGGTCCTTGTCTCTACAAATCTGATAAATGCTAAATGGTGACTACATTAAATTCTACTTCCTTCTCCTCTACCCTAGTAAGTCTGTCCTATGATTGAATGATCCTGTCATTATCTTCCTTACAACTTCTGATCTCTTCTTTCAAAATTCTCAATGTATCTACTATGTTAGGGGAGTACCTATCACCATGTCTCTTATCTAATCTGTAGGGAAAATCATGTAAACTATAGTCCACTATTTTTCTTGTCATCTTGATATTTTACTTCCTGTAAACATACCATCAGATAAACCAAATATAAACATGATCAACATGCCTCAGTGAAGTTCAATGGAGTCTATCTCATCTACAAAATCAATCCATATTAGCACAACATATGTATATATAATGAAATCAACATATTAGTCATATCAACATCAACGTCATCAACATCATCAACCTCTACATGATGACACAAATACACAAAAATCACCATCATAATTCATACACAATGAACACATAGACAAGTGGCATTCATGTGTTTTGATGGTTATCCCAATAACCAGGACCCAAGTACCATGGTAATACCAAAACCATGGTAATAACAATAGCAAGGCCACATGTACCAAGGTTATACCAACACCATGTGCCAACCTACTCCACAGACATATGAATACCATGGTAATGCCAATACCAATGACACTTTTACCTTGGTAATGTTAATACCAAGGGAAAGACCAAGGTAATGTTTGACTCATACTTAAACTTGCAACGAAACTCACAAAAAATGAAAAACTTGGTTGCAACCACATCCATAAGACTGCATTAGTGTGGTGAAAATCCTACAACCACATGCATAAGACTGACTCTGTGTGGTTGTGGTAGAGTATGGAGAAAAATAAAGAAACTTAACACAATGTTGGGTGTGGAGCCTGATTATCTTATTTATTCAGAGGTATCATTGCATTGGACCCCAGTTCATAACGTGGCAACAACGTTGCCCATAATATTTACACTGTAGGGGGGGAAGCTACGACCTTTGGGAGCCCCCCCGGTGGGGGATCAGGGGTAGCGCCCTCGAAGCTTAAAATATATGTAAAATTGTCTTGTAAAATGTTGTAATTTCGTAGTCAATATGAGTCGTTCATTAGATAGATATCTAACGGTATAAGTTATGTTTAATTTAGGGTTTTTTCCCTTAGAAGGCAACCCCTCGCTATATGTGAAGGAATTGTATTTCGTGTATGTAGATCTGTATTCTCAGTCAAAAAGAGAAAGGAGATTGTGTGAGAGAGAAGAGGGAATTACAATGGATTGTTGTAGGTTGTATCTCTTCTATTTGCTGGATAATATAAAAGGAAGGATTGGCTGCTTCTCCATGGACGTAGCCTAAATTGGGTGAACCACATAAATCTCTGTCTCTCTTGTTTTATGTGTTTTTTGTGTTTGTATTTCTGCAATATATTTTATGTGTTCCTTTGCTCTGTAATATATAATTTTCTAACACACAAAACCTATGGCAACCTTCTTCCACAACTCTCCCAACTCCTGCACAACTATCAAAACATTATTGACATATCGTGCAACTAGTAAGCCAAGATTTTTTCATAGAAAAACACCATAACATCTGACATAAGCCAAGAGAAATGACCTGCAGCACAAAAAAATTGCAACCAGTGGCACAAACCAACAAATCCATCTGTAACAAACCACACATAAGCCATAGAAAATAGCTCATGCAACATCATCCACACACATACCAGTGTGCTCCGTCTGCCATAGGATTTATAAAAAATCAATAACACTTGCAACCACTCAAACATATGCATATACAACCAACTACATCTCATGCTATTGCCCTGCTACCTAGATTGACATCAATGCCAACCAACAACACTACATCCAACAACTGCATCATCAATGCCAATAAAAAGCTAGCTCATTTGTACAAGAAGTAACACGATGATGGCTACAAAATAATCCACTAAATTAAACAATACCAATCTAAGTCCTAGAGATGTGTACACAAATCTGATTGGATCCTTGGGTCATTATTATTCCACACAAGGGCCCTATCTAATTCAACAACAAAATTCACAGAAACATACATGTTTCATTGAACAACATAAATATCTACTCCTTACAAAAAAGAATTTGATTAAGAGATCCAACATATAACACTGAAAATAGATTCATTATTATTTAGACATCCAAATATTTATGAAACTGCAAGTGCATCCCAACTCAGGGGGGCCTACCTAACTGGGAGAACTGTAGGTAAAAATAAACACTACATGGCGATAAAAATAAAAAATGGCATTTATCTCTCTCTCTCTCTCTCTCTCTCTCTCGCTTTATATATATATATATATATATATATATATATATATATATATATATATATATATATATATATATATATATATATATATATATATATATATATATATATATATGTATATGTATATGTATATATATATATATCTATATATATACATATATATATATACATATATATACATATACATATACATATACATATACATATACATATACATATACATATACATATACATATACATATACATATACATATACATATACATATATATATATATATATATATATATATATATATATATATATATATAGTATGTAGAAATTCCCATTGTAGATCAACAGATTATGCAATATACTAAAACACAATACAAGATCTACTTCAACACTTTGTGGAAGCTTAATCAAATTGAGCACGATCAATGAGAACACATATAACTGAGAATGAGAAATCAATCACACATAACACATAAGAAATAACCCAGGGAAAGCCTCAACCTAAAACCGCAATCTCTGTATTATCATAGAAGTGGAAATCTTGTTCAAGTTACAAAAAGAATTAGCTCTCAAGATATCCTGCTCTCTCTGCAATCAAGACAATACAACTCACAGATTGAATGGACACTATATATGTCCTCCTCAAGCCTTCCAAGCCTCCTATTTCCTTGTGCAGTTTTTATTGGGGTCCAGTGAAGACACATGTGTGAATTGGCCTCATCACACTCATAAAACCTGAAGAAGTAACTGCATAATCCTCAAGGAAAGAATTCCTTCTGCATGCAAGGAATATTCACAATGGAATATTCTAGAAACTGATAGTACACTGCCCCTCCATCTGATATCAACTGGGTCTCTATCTAAACTGACATGCATGAGTTATTTATGAGAGAATATTCAGTTATCTGAAGTGCAGTAGTTACATGCATGCATGCATTAACTAACTAAACTCAAATTAATTCAACAAACTATTTGAATTAATCTAACTGGACTTGACTAAGTTAACTAAGCCAACTAATTACAACTCATCCTTATCTCTTTAACTGATGGATAAATTCCTCAATTAATGGAGAAACGGTTGCATGTCCCCACATACACTTCATGTTTGATTTTCCTTAACTAATTAACTCATGGTGAATTAATTAATTATTTTACAAATAACTGCTATGATCAAATTCGAATTTTACTTCTCTATTTTAGTTTAGCGACTGACTAAACTAGGAAGGTATCCAAAAATGCTATTTATAGAAGTACTAAATTTAACACTTCTATATTTAGCATTTCTTGTTGCTATTTTCAACACTCCCTCTCAACAAGAAAGGGATTATCAGTAACCCCAATCCTGTCTCTTTGGAACTCGAACTTGCATTTTGACAATGCCTTCGTCAAAATATCTGTATCCTGTTCCTCGGTCGAAACATACAGCAACAACACAATCCTCTTGACCACATAATCTTGAGGATGGTGATACCGAATATCTATGTGCTTGGGCCTATCATGAAAAACTGGATTCTCAGAGAGTTTGATACAACTCTAGTTATTGTAGTGGATTGCTGTAGGATACATCCTCTAACCAAACAATCCCACTAGAATCTTCTGCATCCAAATGGCCTCACATGCAGCCTAACTAGCAGCCATCTATTAAGCCTCTGTTGAGTTAAGTGCAATTGATCTCTATTTCCTGCTATACCAGAAAACTGTAGTTGAACCAAGGTTGAAGATTCCTCCAGAAGTGCTCTTCCTGTTTGATGGACTCCCTACCCAATCCGCATCTGTGAAGCCCTGAAACTTCACTCCCTCTATCTGTCTGTACCACAATCCAAACTGAGATGTGCCTCTGAGGTATCTCAGCACATGCTTTGCTGCCTTCCAAAACAGCTTAGTAGGCTGAACCATAGCTTGACTCAGTTGGTTCACCGCAAAGCATAAGTCAGGTCGTGTGTTCACTAGATACATAAGTGAACCCACCAGCTGTCAATAAACAGTGGCAGATATTACCTCACCTGAAGTAGCATCCTCCTTCCTCAAGTTCCTAACTAGAGAAGTCTGCATGAGCTTGCACTTCTCCATGTGAAAGCACCTGAGTATCTCATTGGCATACTTGCTATGAGACACAAATACTTCACCATCTTTCTGCCACACCTCCATTCCTAGAAAGTAGTGCATAAGGCCCATTTCCTTCATCTAGAACTCTCTTGCAAGGTCCTCCTTGCAAGATTGTATCAACTGATCATCACCTGTCAAAATCAGATCATCGAAATAAAGAACAATGATCAATGGTTTACCTTCTACCATGATGTGGTAAAGGTTCGCATCTGCTTCACTCTTGGTGAAGCCCAACCTGGTGAAATAATTGTCAATCCTAGTGTACCAAGCACGGGGTGCTTGCTTCAGCCCATACAAATCCCTCTTGAGTCGGCACACATGCGACTCATGATCGAAGGCCTCGAAACCCTCTGGCTACTAAATGTACACCTCCTCCTTAATCTCCCATTAAGGAATGTTGTCTTCACATCCATCTGGTGGATCTTCCACCCCATCTGAGCTAATAGTGCCAACATTGATCTAATCGATGAGTACCTTACTACGGGAGGAAAAGTCTCATCATAATCGATCCCCTCGACCTGTGAGAAACCTCGGGAAACAAACCTTGCCTTATGTTTCTCAACACTGCCATCAGCTACCTACTTTACCTTGTAAAGCCATCTGGAACTCACCACTGACTTACCCTGAGGTCTTGGGACAACATCCCACACACTGTTTCGAATGATAGAGTCATACTCCTCTACCATTGCATCAAGCCAGACTGGTTGCTACACTTCCTCCTCGAATGAAGAAGGTTTGGTATCTACACACTCCCCAACCAGGGCCATGTACCCAGTGTACTGCTCGAGCGACCTCCTCTATATCCATTGAGAAGATGGCTGTCCTACATTCTCCCGCGCATCCAACATCAACTTGTCAGCTTCCCTTGAGCATTTCTGCCCATGTCTGGAAGTATCAGCATGAGTGGATGTCTCCACTCTCGGATCCTCTGCATGTAGTTGCTCCGCATCAATCTGAGGCTCTTCCTTCTTAGGAACTGAAAGTTCCTCCTTTGCATGCAACTTGATCTCCCTCTCAAGTGACACTTGCATGGCTTTCTGCTCGTCAAACTTCAGATCCATGCGTACCACAGTCCTCTGAGTGGAAGGCAGGTACACCTGATAGTTGTGGGGTGTATCCATGTACCCCACAAGTATTCCCAACTCAGTTGTTGGGTCTAGATTCTTCTTGACATCTTTGGTAACATGACAGTAAACTGATGATCCAAAGATTCAGAAGTGACTTACATTAGGTCGCTTCCTGGGATAAGCCTCCATAGGTCTCTTCATTCCCAGTATATGGTGCAGGCTTCTGTTCTGCAAGTATACTACTATATTGCATGCCTCACCCCACAAATGCAGTGGTAGGCTTTGGTCATGCAACATCGCTCGAGCTAGTCCCACATTCGATCTGTTTTTCCTTTTGGCCACCCCATTCTGCTGTGGGTTATGGGGTGCTGTTAATTCTCGTTTAATTCCTTCTGCAGCACAAAGGTCTTTAAACTGTTGGGGGACATACTCTCCACCATTGTTGCTATGCAAGGCTTTTATTTTTTTCCAGATTCTTTCTCTACCAAGGATTTAAACTCACAAAACCTCAAGAAGATCTGATCCTTCTTTTGCATAAGGTAGATCCAGCATCTGTGAGAAAAATCATCAATAAAAATAACATAGTACCTTTTTTTAACAGTGGAGGCTGTAGAGAAAAGTCCACAAACATTTGAGTAAACTCGCTCCAGGATTGCTCCATCTCTACTGTCTCGATTCAGAAAGGAAGATTTCACATACATACCCAAGGTACAACCTTTGCATGTAGTCTTCTAATCAAGTTTTCCCTTGGGTGATCCAGAAGAAATCTGCTACATGATCTTCAGGGCTCCATGGTGCATGTGGCCCAGTCTTCTATGCCATAGCTCGCCAACATCTTGGCTCTGCACCATCTCGATCCGCATATGGAGATCCTTATCCACCAAGGTACTAAAAAGATTCTTGTCACCTGACATGTGGAATGAAACTCCACTATCCAGGTACCGCACACATCCCACCATGGATGAAACCATGCATGTGATAAGCAAGAAATCCAACTCAAACTGTGAGGCGAGTGCCTCACCATCAGATCCCTTCAAGGAACCCTTCTTGGATTTCTTCTGTGGACAATTTGTAGCATAATGGCCCACTTCATGACAATGAAAGCATCACACTTTCAATTTGTCAATCTTCTTCCCATCATGGGAAGAACCAGATTTGGGATGGGATGCCTTCCCTTTCCCTTTCCTCACCTTACTCGCTAAGGCTAGATTTTCCTCATCATCTTGCTTTGATGAGGATCCATGTCTGGTGCTTCTTCTTATTTCCTCCCGCATCAGATCCAACCAAATTCGTTCCCAATATGGTAGTTTTTCTCTTCCATTGACCGAGTCTTGGTAGCTATGCTAGCTCTTAGGAAGACTAAAGAGTGCAACACTCATCATTTCATCATCAATGGTCATGATCCCTACACTTCCAAGCTCATCCCTGCAGGTGGTGAGCTTGTTCATATATGTAGAGATCATGTCACCCTTTTCACACACGATCTTACGAAGCTTGTCTTTCAGTGCCAGCTTCCTCTCATCGTTGTTGTACTAATATAGATCTTTCAATGTTTTTCACATCGAAAACAGTGTCTCCTTCCCATGGATGCTCAAGACAATGTGGTCTCGAACTCCCTCCAGGAGGATTGTCCTTGCTCTAGCTACACATTTCTTCCATTTTTCCAGTTGAGTAGCATCAGTCGGCTTGGAAACTTCTTGATCAATGAAGTCCTTTAGACTGTTATCCTATAATACTACCTCCATGCAATCCTTCTAGGCTATATAATTCGAGCTGCCATCAAGGGCATACTCAAGTCTTAAACTACTGAACGCCATTAGTGAAATTGAGATGTGATAAGAACTCAATTTCTATATTTAGGAATCAAAAAATTTAAACTTCTCCTTCTTGTATACTATTCTTCGCCTTGATCATCTTTATTCCAATACCATGTAGAAATTCCCACTGTAGATCAACAGATTATGTAATATATTAAAACACAATACAAGATCTACTTCTACAACACTTTGTGGAAGCTTAATCAAATTGAGCACTATCAATGAGAACACATATAACTGAGAATGAGAAATCAATCACACATAAAACAGAAGAAATAACCTGGGGAAAGCCTCAGCCTAAAACCCCAATCTCTGTATTATCATAGAAGTGGAAATCTTGTTCAAGATACAAAATGAATTAGCTCTCAAGATATCCTTCTCTCTCTACAATCAAAACAATACAACTCACAGACTGAATAGACACTGTATATGTCCTCGTCAAGCCCTCCAAGCCTCCTATTTCCTTGCACAGTTTTTCTTGGGGTCCAATGAAGCCAGATGTGTGAATTGGCCTCATCACACTCACATAACCCGAAGATGTAATTGCGCAATCCTCAAGGAAAGAATTCCTTCTGCATGTAAGGAATATTCACAATGGAATACTTTAGCAACTGATAGTACACTTCCCCTCCATCTGAGCTCAACTAGGTCTCTGTCTGAACTGACATGCATGAGTTATTTATGAGAGAATATTCAGTTATCTGAAGTGTAGTAGTTACATGCATGCATGCATTAACTAACTGAACTCACATTAATTAAACAAACTATTTGAATTAATCTAACTGGAATTGAATCAGTTAACTGAGCCAACTAATTACAACTCATCCTTATCTATTTAACTGATGGATAAATTCCTCAATTAATGGAGAAATTGTTGCATGTCCCCACATAGACTTCATGTTTGATTTTCCTTAACTAATTAATTCATGGTGAATTAATTAATTATTTTACAAACAACTGCTAAGATCAAATTCGAATTTTACTTCTCTATTTTAGTTTAGGGACTGACTAAAATAGGAAGGTATCTCGAAATGCTATTTATAGCAGTACTAAATTTAGCACTTCTATATTTAGCATTTTTTGTCGTTATTTTCAACAATATATATATATATATATATATATATATATATATATATATATATGTATGTATGTATGTATGTATGTATGTATGTATGTATGTATGTATGTATGTATGTATGTATATAAACCTCTGAAAGGAAAGTACTGAGCTCTCAAATGAAAGAAAGTGGTTGCAATAGTAATTCAATATTATTATCACGACAAACCTTGTTTGGCTAATTACAAAAATATCTATAGTTTGAGAGAGCTTAAGTTCAGGATGAAAGAGATAAATAAACATGTGTAAGTGTGTGGCCAAATATTACAAAATGATAATAGAGGATGCAACCATCCATCTAACAAGGCATGTATAAAATTATCTTCTTAAATAAGAAGATTGTTTGGTACTTGAAAGATTCTCATTTAAAGAAAATCAATATTTCTTTTAGCTAGACAAATTGTTGGTGTGAATGTTTATGCTAAACTCTAATTGTCTAATCGTTCCTTCTTTTGGTAACATCATTGATAACTAATTCTAGTAACTTGAGCTTGATGCATAGGGTCATCACATTCTAGTAAACAATGATCATCCTTCCTGTAACTCAGGAAATGAAACTACAATGTATCAAAGTAATTAGTGCGGTACTAAATTTGTTGCTATGTGGAACAAAAAGAAACCTTACTAGAAGTTGGTTTTTCCATACAAATAAAACATAGATGGTTGGTTTTTGTTAGTGAAAAAGCATGATTAAACAAGGAACTGTAAATGGTTAAGACAATGCATACATAGATAGAAACTAAAAACTAAGAAACAAACATATAGAAAATTCTTGATGAAGCAAACAAGTCAAAAAAGTAATGGAAAAGGGCTCGCTTTATTGATTGCTCAATTTAGGAGAAATACAAATGATGAATACTAAAACACTTGGAGGGAATTATTTGATGTATGGTGCTCAAAAATTCCCAATAAGGTTCCTCAATCTCTTTGCTAGCTTCACCTCTCTATCAAAGAATTATGAAGAATCCCTCAATGGTGAAATCCTCTTCCCACTAGAATGTTGGATTTCTCAGAAACAATTTGGCCAACATAACAATGCTCTACTTCTTCTTCTCAACAACAAAATGCATGACTTCTTGAGAGTAAATTTTCTAGTATAGCATTTCCTTGTTATTGGTCATCCAATGACCTGTTTATATAGAATTTTGAATCCCTATTCCCTCTCTTGGTAAATTAGTGATAAAATGGCTTATGAGTTGTACAATAGGATCCCTTGGGAGATGTATATCTCCATGGCCACTTGAAATTAGTTTTCGTTGACTAGAATGTGTCAGAGAATCCCATATTCCAAGTGTGTGAAGTGGTTGCAGACCGTTGATTCAGAAATTTTCTTTATGAGCCACGTGGTCACTAATTTATGCCTTTGAGTAGGTCGTGCGGATGAATTTTATATTTAATACCTTTGGAGATTTTTTGATTTTTGTACTGTTGAGAAATGGAAACAAGAAATTCTAGTTTAAATTTGTCCTTGAATTTAAAATGCGAATTAAAATCAAATTCTATTCTCATAGCAACTTGTAAATAGTTAATTAAGTTTAATTAAATTAATTATCTTAGGAATTTCGAGTTGGAAGTCTTTTTGAAGTCATGTATAGGTTCTCCCTAATTTTTAGGCATCCAGGATGAGTTTAATTATGAGTTGTAATTAGATATCTCAGTTTACTAATATATGCTTAGTTAAATTAGTTCCAAATTGTTTGAGGAACTAATAGAGAGTTAACAGTCAGTTGGTGCAATAGTGCATCAACAAGTATCACTCTAGTTAACTAACGATTCCCTCATCATAAACTCATGCCTGTCAATTCTGAGAAAGACCTAGTTGATACTAGAGTGCTAGGACAACGTAATATCAGTTGTATGATTTACTGAGTTATATAGATCATGCACGCAATCAAGAAGTCAACATAGATTGGATTGTGCAGTTTTGGAAGCACTAGATTCCCATTAATATGGGCTATTCAGCCATAGGAATTGTGCAAGAAAATAGGGACTTGGAGGGAAACATAATTGGCTAAGTGTTGGTCAAGAGCTTGCTTGTGAGATTAGAGAGTTGAGCATACTTGTGCAGAATTGTTCTAGTGAGAACAAGATTTGTATCTTCACTAATATTTCTGATATATGCAATATAGATAGCAGAGATTTGAGAAGTGTATTTCCCGAGATACATATTGTATTATGTGCCATTGATTTATCCCCTCTTTTTCATACTGTTTTCATCAATATATTGGCTTATTCTAGTTGAAAGTAGAAGTAGATTCTTGTCATGTGCTTTAGCACATTGTATGAGCTTGTGAATCTACAAGATTTTATACATGGCATAAGAGCTGAGAAAAATATACTAGAGGATATTTCAAGGTTTTGAGTTTTGGGTTATCGGTAAAAGTTGAATTTGCAATACATACTTTAGGATCGACAAATTATGTTCTACGATTTGTGGCTCGGATATGCCTGGAAAGGTAGCTCGAATTTTATAGACTGGAGGGACAAAATGGAGGAAGTGCTAGAGGATAATGTCTTGAAGGAATTCATTGATCAAGAAATTCCTAAGCCAACAACGTTATATGCACAAAATTTGGTCGAATGGAAGAAGTGTGTGGTGAAGGCAAGGTGGATAATCCCTGAGGGAGTTCGAGACCACATTATCTCGAGTCTCCATGGCAAGGAAAATCCATACGCTATGTGGAAAACATTGATGGACTTGTATCAGAACAACAGTGACCAAAGGAAATTGGAACTGAAGGAAAAACTTTACAAAATAAAAATGGAGAAAGGAAATATAATTCCAAAATACTTCACCAAGTTCACTCAGTGTGCTGATGAACATGGAAGTGTCAGAATCATGGTTTCCAAGGATGCTATGGTAGGTCTTGCTCTTTTAGGACTCCCAACAGGTTGGAATAGTTATCAAGACTCTGTTAAAGGTCAGGACAAGTTGTCAGATTTGGAACAACTTTGGTTGGATTTGATGTAGGAGGAGATCAGGAGGAACGACAAGGATGGATCTTCATCAAAGATTGATGATGAAGAGAATTGTGCCTTAGTGATTAAGGAAAAGAAGGGGAAAGGGAAATCTTGCCATTCAAAATTGGATTCTTATCTTGGAGGTAAGAAGAAAGACACAACAAAAGTTAATTTCTTTCATTGTCATCAGCTGGGCCATTTTGCTACAAATTTTCCACTCAAGAAGTCTAAGGAGAAATCCTCAAGAGGAGCACGGTGAGGCTTCAGCCTCTCAATTCGATTGTAATTTTCTCTCGTTGCATGCATGGTTTCATCAAATGATGGGAAGTGGAGCTTCATTCCACATGACTGGTGACAAAGATTTATTGAGTGACCTAGAGGAGAAAGATATCCAAATTCATATCAAGGTGCATGACGATGGGAAGTATGGTGTTACTAGATTGGGCATGATTAGTTTTCAGAGGGAGCATCGAGCTCCACTCACCTTGAAGAATTTTATGTATGTGCTCGGGCTGAAGAAGAAATTAGTATTTGTTTCCATGCTTGAGGATAGAGGTTATGATGTGATTTTCTCGAAAGGAAAGGCATTCCTTCGACACATAACCATGGTTCAAGTAAACAACATAGGGATTTGGGTGAAGAATATCTATAAGCCGGAGGTAGAGGAGTGTGCTTCTTTGGGAAAAAAATAAGAAATGGTGCGAAGCCGAGATGTTGGAAAGTTGTGGCACAGACGATTGGTCCAATTTCATCATGGGGATTTGAAGATATTGCAGTAGATCTCTACTAGTCATCCTAAAGGTATACTTGAGCATGCAATGGTTGTACTTTGGGAAAATACACCAAGTCTTCCTTTCACAAAAGAGATAGTCGAGCAGAGACTATTCTAGAGCAAGTCCATTCAGATGTGTGTGGACCATTCTTGACAGCATCCATAGCCAAACATAGGTACTATGTTATATTTGTTAATGAATTTTATCAAAAATGCTGGATATTTTTTATGCAGAAAAAGGATCAAACTTGCACAAAGTTTTGTGAGTTTAAAGCATTGGCGGAGAAAGAGTCAGGCAAGAAGGTTAAATTTCTACAGAGTGATAACGATGGTGAGTATATATCAAATGAGTTTAAGAACTTCTGTGTAATGGAAGGGATTAAATGGGAGTTGATGATAGCCCATAACCCTCAGTAGAATGGGGTGGCCGAGAGGAAGAACATAAGCATAGTAGGGGTAGCGAGGGAAATGTTGCATGATTAGGGCCTACCACTAGACTTGTGGGATGAGGCATGCAACATGTCAGTTTATGTTCATAACCGTAGCCTACATCAAATACTTGAGATGGAGACACCATAGGAAGCTTATGCTGGTAAGAGGCCAAATGTTGGTCACTTTAGGATTTTTGGGTCATCGATATATTTCCATGTGACCAAAGATGCATGGAAGAAGCTTGAGTTAACAAGAGAGTTGGGGATATTTGTGGGGTACAATGATGCACCTCACAACTATTAGGTGTACTTGCCGACTAATAGGATGATAGTGGTTCATAGGGATATCAGATTTGATGAGGAGAAGGCCATGCGAGTTTCCTTTGAGAGGGATCTAGAGCTACATGCATATGAGGAGCTTTTAGCTCCTAAGGTTGAGGAGCCTCAACTTGATGTGGAGAAGCCACATGCAGAGGATCCGAGAGTGGAGATATCCACTCAGGCATGGTATTCCAGAGAGGGAAGAAAGCACACTAGAAAGGCTGGTAGATTGTTGGATGATGCACAGGAGAGAGGTACACTGGATAGATGGCTCTTATGGGTGAATGTATTATGACAGAGCCATCTTCCTTTAAGGAATCAATGAAACAACTAGTTTGGGTTAATGCCATGGTTTAGGAGTATGACTCCATAGTTTGTAACAGCATTTGGGATGTGGTCCCAAGACCAGAGGACAAGTCAGTGGTGAGCTCTTGTTGGCTTTACAACGTAAAACAAACTACAGATGGTAGTGTGGAGAAGCATAAGGCTAGATTGTGGCCAGTGGCTTTTCACAGGTAGAGGGGATTGACTATGATGAGACCTTTTCTCCTGTTACAAGGTACTCTTCAATTAGATCTATATTGGCACTATTAGCATAGATGGGTTGGAAAATACATTAGATGGATGTAAATTCAACCTTCCTTAATGGCATGATTGAGGAAGAGGTGTACATGGAGAAACCTGAAGGTTTTGAGACCTTTGACTGTAATTCACATGTGTTCCAACTTAAGAGAGTGTTGTATGGGTCGAAGCAAGAACCCCATGATTGGTACACCAGGATAGATAACTACTTCAATGGGTTGGGATTCACAAAGAGTGAAGTGGATGTGAACCTATACCACATAGAGGTGGAAGGTAAACTATTGATCATTGTACTTTATATTGATGATATCATACTAACAGGTGATGATCAGCTGTTCAAGTCTTGAAAGGAGGACCTTGCAAGAGACTTTGAGAGGAAGGACATGGGGCTTATGCATGACTCTCTTGGAATGGAGGGATGGTAGGTATATGTGGAGTTTTTCGTGTCTCCAGCCAAGTATGTTAATGAGATACTAAGGAGATTCTGCATGGAGAGCAGCAAAACCATGGAGACTCCTCTAGCAGGTAACTAGAGGAAGGAGAATGCTACTTCAGGGGAAGTAGTGGAATCTACTATTTAAAAAAATCTTGTGGGTTCACTCATGTACTTAGTGAACACATGACCAAGTATGTGTTATGTAGTTAATGAGCTTAGTCAAGTGATGGTTAGGAATACCAAGTCGTATTAGAAGGTGACAAGGCATGTGTTGAGATACCTCAAGGGCACTTCTCTGTATGGATTATGGTATAGACGGATAGAGGGAGTGAAGATTCAAGGCTTCAACGATGCAGATTGGGCAGGGAGTCCATCCAACCTGAAGAGCACATTAGGATGGATCTTTATTATTGGGTCAACACTAGTTTCTTGGTACAGTAGGAAACAAAGATCAGTTGCACTCAGCTCGGTAGAGGTAGGGTACATGGCTACGAGTCAGGAAAAATGTGAGGTCATCTGGATGAGGAAGATCCTCATTGGTTTGTTTGGTCAGGAGACGGATCCAACTATGATTTACTGCAATAATCAGAGTTATATTGAACTTTATCAAAATCCAGTTTTTCATGATCAACCTAAGCATATTGATATCTGATATCATCATCTCAGAGATTTTGTATTGAGGCAGATTATCTTGTTAGAGTACATTCTGATGGAGGACCAAGATGCTAACATTTTGAGAATGGAATTGTCAAGATGTAAATTCGAGTTTCACAGTGACAATATTGGGGAAGCTGATAATCCCTTTCTTATTGAGAGGGAGGGAGTATTGAGAAACGACAACAAGAAATTCTGGTTTAAATTTGTCCTTGAATTTAAATTGTGAATTCAAATTGAATTCTATTGTTATAGCAACTTGTAAATAGTTAATTAAGTTTAATTAACCTTATTAGCTTAGGACTTTTGAGTTGGAAGTCTTTATGAAGTCATGTATAGGTTCTCCCTATGTTATAGGGGTCCAGGATGAGTTTGATTTTGAATTTTAATTAGATAACTTAGTTTACTGAGTTATGTTAAGTTAAATTAGTTCCAAACTGTTTGAGGAACTAATAGAGAGTTAACAATTAGATTGTGCACTAGTGCATCCACAAGTGTCACTCTAGTTAATTGAAGATTCCCTCATCAGAAACTCATGCATGTCGATTATGAGAAAGACCCAGTTGAGACTAGAGTGAAGGGATAATGTACTATTAGTTGTATGATTTACTGAGTTGTATAAATCATGCATGCAATCAAGAAGTCAATCTATATTGGATTGTGCAGTTTTGGAAGCGTTGGATTCCCATTAATATGGTCTATTCATCCATAGGAATTGCACAAGGAAATGGGGGATTGGAGGGCAGTATAATTGGCTAAGTGTTGGCTAAGAGCTTGCTTGTGAGCAGAGAGATTTGAGAATACTTGTGCGGAATTGTCTTAGTGAGAACAAGCTTTGTATATTCACTCCTATTTATGATATAAGTAATACATATAGTGGGGATTTGAGTAGTGAATTTCCCCATATACATCTTGTGCTATGTTCCATTTATTTATCTTCTTCTTGTTCATATTTTTTTCATTGATCTATTGGCTTCTGTTGGTTGAAAGTAGAAGTAAATTCTTGTCGTGTGGTTTAGTACATTGCATGAGCTTGTGAATTTATAGGATTTTCTACATGTATTTCATGATGTCTTCAAGTGGAAAATGTTCACCTGTACGTTTTACTGGAAAAATTTGGGCATCATCTGGATTGTACAGACGTGTGTATGATTTTCCTTGTTAATAGTTTCCCCCTGATATATGAGGCTAGGAGAAAAAGTATAGACAAAATACATCACGTTTTCTTGTGTTGACTGAGAGTTTGATCAACTTCTTGATAGAGAAAATAAATTACTAGGGAGATGATTGGGGAAAAACCTTGACTGAGTATAAAACATAACCATGCTCTGAAGGAATGATGATAAAAAAGCATCTATACGAAGTGGGCATGTCCCATGCTTGTTATGATGACTAGTGACTAAGTATTACAATCATACAAGAAATATTCCTCTCAAGTCAGCATTGTAGTGGTTGACACATAAATGGTTGATGATGATAACTGCTTATGCCCTCAAGGGCGCTTCTGAAAAATACACTAAATTAGGTGCCCCTATTCATCAAAATTGAATCACTAGTGAATGAGGTTCTCATGGATGAATGGGTCTTCGACTCTAGGTACCCGCCATGCATCAAAATTTGAGCATTGTTTAATGAGGTGCTAAGAGATGCATGTGTTTTCAAGTAGATGAAAAAACTACAATGGTCACCACGTACAATAATACCTTGACATGAAAAACTTATGCTGGTGTAGAATGTAAGGGAGATTGATGAGATCAATGGGCGACAATGACTCCCACTATGCCACCTAAGGATGTCCCTTAAGGGGGGGAAGCACCCAAGGTACTACTTCGATCATGGAAGATGGGTGTTGAAGTCGACAGGAAAGAAGCGTCAATCACTCGACATTCTGATTTAGGGAATCATGATGGATAAAGATGATTGTAATATAGTGGTTCAATTAGGAATTGTAATGAAAGCTGATAGTATGAATGGATATCGATAACTAATCAAGGTTGGAGCTGTAATGCGAGTGACAACAATCAAACAATTATTCTATGGGGGATGTCTTTCTAGTGCGTAGTACATATAGGGTAGGTGTAAGAATCTTATCGTTGTCATGATGAATGATCAATGGATGGCATGGTGATCAACAGGCTCGAACCAGGGGTACTCTGAGCATAAGACAGGCCAAAAAATGAAGACATCTAAAGTCCAGTCATTCAAGATTCCACTAGGTCACCTAGGTTTCATTTTCCCAAGGTCCAATAAATCACCATCTCACTGCATAAGGCCAGCAAAGTATGAGAGTAAAGAAAATAATATCCCTTTTCAGTCAAACAAGGGTTTACAAGTATGTAACCATGATTTCTAAAGTTCCAAATTTGATTTTAGGAAATAATTTCATTCCAGTTTGTAATTTTATTTGAAAAGAGAGATGTAATAATTTTTATTTTATTTATGTAATTTTATGTTTATCATATGCAATATGTCACAGTTTTAGCTGTTTACTCAATTCCATTTCTAATAGCATCCAAAAAAACGTCAAAGTGAAGATTGTCAAAGCTTCAACATCATCCACCTATCAAAGGAAAAAGTCAGAAGTCAAAGAGAATTAGTGTGAAAATTTGAAAAGTGACATGAAAAATTAGAAAATGGGATCAAACCCATTCAAATATAAAAGCCCTCAAGGACATCAATTCAACATTCAATTACACTCATACAGTCTCAAAGCATCCTCAGCAAAAGGGAATTTTCGAGTTTTAGGTGAAACTGTGCAAAAGAGGGCAAAGGGCACATTTTGAACTGGTGCTACGCATTTGACCAGAGTGTTGCACGTTTTCCTTGAAACGCTACATGTTTCCTAGGGTCATTGTGTGCCTATTAAGAGAGGGTGTGTTTGACTAGATTGCTTCATGTTTTCCTGAAAACATCTAGAGATCGCCCACAGAGAACTACATCATCTCCAAGCTTCAAAATGTGTCACCAACATGCTCCAACAAACAAGTAGGTTGAAATTATATCACTCCTCTCCTCCACAATTTATTTATATGGTATTTCATTATGTTTTGGTGTCCTACTAAATTCAAAACCCTAGTAACATAATCCGATTCTTAAATTCCATTTCCTAGCTTCCCACTACCATTCCTAAATTTCAAAACTACCCCTCATCACCTCCCTCATATCACACATCCCCATTTCCATCTCCTCAATTTCCTCACACCACTCCATGCATTCTACACCTACATTCCATTTCATCATCTCCCTAGGGTTTGATTCCAATAACTCATGGCAGAAGAAGAGAACATAAGTCATAGTGAGGAAGAAAGACAAGAGAGGAGGATATCTAAGAAAGGATGGAGAATTGTTGGAAACCTAATCCTCTACGGGTTAGTGTGGAAGAAAAATAGACTAAGGAAGTCCAAGAGACCTTGGAATACGAAACCAAGAGTCACACAATGTACTATAAATGTATATCATTTTTTAATAATAAATGCACTCTCTTGTTTATCTTTCCTATGTTTTTGCTAACATGTGTGTGTTTAACATGGTATCAGAGCGGGCTATCTCTTACCCTGCTCAAGTGTGAGCCACCTATTTTTGTGGCCTTTGTAAACAAATGCTCTCCTCCTGATTATACCTTTCCTGAGCATTTGCTAGAATAGAGTTTGTTACCTCTATCAGCTCTGCCATTCCTCTGTTGTGAACAAACCTGTTCCTATGACTATAAAGAGGAATATTGCCAGACCTATCTGTCTCTACCAATATAACCACTCTTTACCATTGCAGAAGTGTAGCTCTGCCATTCTGGACGCTCTTTGACACACTGCTTTTTTGCTGGCATTAGTCGTGGTATTCATTCCATTTTCAGGCTCAGTGTTGCACTTGGTTCCATATTCCACCTGCTCAATTCCATTATAGTTGAATGAAGGACCTAAATTTGGCTCTTTGCCCCCTAAATCCTGGTCACACATCGCTGCTCTTACGTTGCTCATACATTGTAATGCTATTATGACTCTTCCCGCAACAACGGGTTTTTGTTGAAATCCCCAAATAATCAACCCATTCGGCTCAAGCTGGCCTGTCACCACCAGAACCCGTGTCCCACAGGTGATGAGAGGGAATATTTCATAGCCATGACTGTTCACTAGGATATCCAACCACGATGATAGGATGCAAATTCGTAATTCTACTCCACCTTGGATTCTGAAGACGAGCATCTTGGGCATCCTGCCAGGTTCAGGTTGGAGACGTTGCATGGAGAAACAGTAAAAATAACCATCAGAGAATGTCATATTATTGATTACATCTAGATCACTTGGAATCTCTCCCGCGATCATCCATGAATTTACAGAGGAATTGCATATTTCAACTATTTGTGTATTTGGGCTTATTCTCCATCTGATGAAAACCACATTGTAGATGTGTAGCCTATTATTATTATTATAATTTGCAACACTTGTTGCCAACACTGTGGCTAAAATGGGTGCAGATGTCATGTGTGGTAGTTTGATGGATTTTCCCTGGTAAGGATTGCAAAGGTAGAAGGAACCTTGACGTACTACTAGTAACCTCCCGTGGCTGATCCTGGTGAAGATACTTCATCATCATGTCTAGATAGGAAAGAAAGGGAGAAGCTGGGCTCCCACATCCCTCTATAGAAGGAATATGCCTGAAAACGCTTTCTGGAGGATTCAGGCCACAAAATTAGCAATGGCTTCCTGTTAAGAGGCGCATTAACCCATAAGCCACGTAGGAATTTTATAGATGAAAGGAGGGAATTCCATTCCTTGGACACCCTTCTATATGTAGGAAGGGAATCCACTGGAAACCAACATAAAACATCCACTTGCAAATATTCAGGCAACTCATTCCACCACTCGACATCAGCAGAAACTAAGGACGACTCCTGATTTGAAATTCACACAATCATTTCCATTTGGACTAGTCGAGTTTAGACAATGATCGCAGGAGTTTAGACAATGAGCACCCAAGCAGAAGAGGCTACGAGGTGCTAAGTTCTCGAAGCCGGAGTTTCACGTTTCCTAGACAGTGATGATCACAGGATATGCATAAGCCAGGCATCAACAGTGACAGGTATAGAAAATTGAACAACAATGGCGAAGGTCAAGCTATTGGCTTGGATGCTTATTTCTCGCATTTGGAGGAACAATGACAATGCCTCCTCAGGAAAGCCATGCCTTGCATAGGCTGCCATCATAAGAGTCCATGAGCACTCATCTCGTTGAGGCATTCGGTTGAAAATTTTGCGAGTGTCTGCCAACTTTTTGCACTTAACATACATTTTAACAAGTGCTTTATCTAAAAGACTATCTGCTTTAATTCTGATCTGATTAATGTGAGTGTGTACTATTTTGGCTTCTGGTAAAACTATGTTCCGAATGCAAGCCTCCAACAGAGAAACGTATGTAGAAGAATCCATAGAGTTGTCAGTAAAGCGTAAAATATTTAGGTTTTCATTCAAGCAACCCTGTTTACACAATTTATTGACATCGATCAAAGGAAAACTATTGCCATTGGCATTGTATTAGAGTTTGGAGTGCGTTGATGTCCTCATTGTTTTACTATTTTTTGATATTAAAAAGAAAAATGGCTCCAATTGGTGCAATATTAGAGTTAGTGGGCAATATAATACTCTCTACTATGGATAATACAATCAAAATCAGCAAGGATTTTCTCACTGATATTCACAGTTGTTTACAAGATGTACATGACAAAACTGAATTTTTGCAACTTGAATCTCAGCTACAGCAAGCAGAATTACAACAATGGAATCATCATTTTGAACCTGTTTCTGTTTAGAACATTGAGACAACAACCCATCAGTAGCAAGTGAATAATGTTATAGGTCATTCAGATTTAGTACCCAATGAAGCAGCAAAGTTACATGCAGATGCAGAAGTTCAGTCTGCACTTCCCAAGTCCACCATCAGGCCTTGGAAAGAGCTTGTCCATAACAAGCACATAACTGGTCTTGGATATGAGAAGGACTTTTCCTTTCATATTTCAGACTACTCAAAGCCCATTCAGTTTGAGAGTGCTGGATTCCCACATGATAGTTCACCTCTAGCTATTCGAGATTCCGTCCCTCTTCCACAGCAACAGCAACAACAATAGATTGTGAAATGCCAACACTGTGACCGTGTTGGCCATCTGAAAGATCACTGTTTTGATCTTCATCCATGTAAGCACTGTCATAAAACTAGTCATTCTTCAAATAGATGCTTCAAAAACAAACCTCCTGCAAGAACAAAGATTCATCTTGGATGGATCGCTTCTTGGAAATGGGCATCAACAACCAAGAATATATTCCAGTCACATGTCAGAACTTGTTCTAGAGTATTGAATAGCTTTGCAGTTGATTTTTCTCCATCATCTCACCTTGTATCTGACAGGGGGGGAAATTGATGGTCATCTACAAGATTCAAAGCCACATCTAGTGAGCCTGTGCCACAACTTGCCACACCAGTTTCAGAGTTGTAGCCAGAGACAAAGATGCCCCTGAGCATGCCTTCAGTTGGTAATTTGGGACACTTCCTCTAGCATAAGACTTCAGGTTATTGCCAGTTTCGAAAGAGTTCCAGGAATAGAATTGGGGACACTTCCTCTAGCAGAAGACTTCATCTTCTTGACAGTTTTGAAAGAGTTCCAGGAATTGCATTAAGAATTCCAGAGTTGGTGGTAATCCTTAAACCATCATAGGTTGAGACCTCCATTTTCAGGTTGAGGTTCTCCCTTTTATGCGGGGTGAGACCTCCCTTTCATGGTTTAAGGTTTCCCTCTTCAAAACAATAGGAGCACTTCCTCTAGTAGAAGACTTCAGATTCTTGCAAGTTTTGGAAGAGTTCTAGGAATTTCACTAAGCATTCCAATGTTGGTGGTCATTCTTAAACCACCGCCCTTTATACCAACATTTTAGAGAGCACATTCAGCCTAGTGTTGCCATATATTTTTGCACATTTTGTATTATAGCTCTCTTCTTGGACTCATATATAACCCTTTAGATTAAGGGGGGGAATGTTGGACACCTAATCCTCTATGGGTTAGTGTGGAAGTCGAATAGACTAAGGAAGTCCAAGAGACCTTGGAATATGAAACCAAGAGTCACACAATGTACTATAAATGTATATCATTTGTTAATAATAAATGCACTCTCCTGTTTATCTTTCCTATGTTGTTGTTGCCATTTGTGTGTTTAACAAGAATCATTAAACATGAGCCAACCAATACCAAAGAACTCATGGCATATCCCATCACTATGACAGGCTTTTACGATGTGGCCTGTTTTGGGTTTTGTGAGAAAGTACAAAGTATCCAACATCATCTTGTGTTGACCATATTATTCATCACCATTTCATGAGCCTATTCATTCACCTGGCAGAGATGAAGGAAGTGAGCAAGAGCACATTGAGCATGGTGAGAGCAGCAAGCCTAAAAGGGCCGATTTAGGTACCTTGACACATACCTATCAGAGAGGGCATAGGAAAGTGTTTTCCCCACATATTTTGGGAGGTAACTTTCCTTCTTCATCAGCAAAGCAGGTACAAAAGGGTATGGAAAAAGTGACAGATGCAGAAATCCAGCAGCGGGAGGAGAACCTCCATGAAACAGAGCAGGATTTTGACTTAGTTGACCTAAGTGGGGATGATGAGAATAAAAGCACAACCATTGTCATCAAGAAGAATAATGCACTGATAGGAGAGCTCCAGGTCAACTTGAAAATGGCCAAATACATTATTTCATACTATGAGCAAGAGAATGGGCAGTTTGCGGTCAAACATGAGCTCATGGAGATTCAGCTCGTCAAGGCAAAGAGAGAGGCTAAAAAGGATAAGGCCTTGCTTGATGAGACATATGGAGAATATAGTGACTGTTACACAAAAATATCGTCACCATGATTATTTGCAATCAGTATGGGTCTATCATCACTTGTATTGTCCTCCTAAGCAAGTCTCAGACCTCAACTCTTCAAATCAAGCTTTGGAAATGAGAGAAAGACATTAAAAATCAATGTAACTTTGGTTCCGCACTTTCTCTCATGGTCACTTGCGGTCCCGCAACTTCTGTGTACAAAAACTGCGGACCTGCCCGCTCTGTCCCTAACGGTGTAGGTGCGGACCCCTGTGAAAGTCAAAAGGCGCAAGTTTTATCTTAAAAAACTCACTTTCGGTTAATTCTAGAGGTTTCTAGAAGGAATTTTGACGTGGATTGTTCGCTCTGAGGTGGTTCATGCATCCCAAAAGAGAAGGAGCTAATCCCTTGATGAGAGAAGCTATCCCTTTGAAGGAGGGCTTTATCCCTTTGAAGGAGGACCTAGTAACCTCCCTCCATTGCACTATAAATACAGGCATTGGGTTGGTTGCTGGAGAGGTTAGAAGCTAAACATTTTTGAGGGTAAATGCTGGTGAAATCAAGACTTCCTAGTTGAGCTTAAGAGGAGAGATCACACATCTTTTTGGCTTCATTGGGGAGTGAGTGAAACTTGTCAAAGTAGAGGAGACTTCTTGCTGGACCTTGGGAGGAGCTTGTACAATGTCGAGGCAAAGGTTGTAAAGTTCTTCTTCTTTTGAATTAATACAATCAAACTCATTTTTCTCAACAAGTATCTCATGTTATTTGTTTCATGGACTCCTTGACTTTCATGTTAAATATGTTTTATGCAATTGGCTATTCAGGTGCTATTTAATTTGTTTGCCTTGTTTGTGTTTGCAGATTCGCGAAAAGGAGCTCATTTGGATCGAAGGAGCGAGGGCATCCACAAGCTTGCGTTGGACCTAAGGTAGGCCCTAAAAACACTTGTTTGCTATTGTTTATCAAAACATATTTAGAGAAAGATAGTGGCTAGTTGGTTTGCTTGTCATTAGGTCTTCTTTAGATTCTAGGAAGGTCTATCATGTCCGCAAGATTGACTTATTCCGTGTGACAAAATGGCGACTCCGCTGGGGACTTGATTGTTTTCCTTGTTTTATTTTGACCTGAGAAACTCTATTTTTGTTTCTGTTTTTGGCTTGTTGTGTGTAAAATTGGGTAGAGTTTGTAGATCTGGGGTTATTTTTCGTTTTTCATAGCTTTGGGAGAGGACCGCACCCTATCCGTTTGACACAGTGCGTACCTACCCGCAGCTTGGCTTTTAGCACAGAGCGGGACTGCACCTGTGCCAACTGTGGGCCTGCGGACCCTGTCAAAATTTTGAAAACCCTAAGATTTCCTCTGTTAGTCAGCTTAGTTTATGTTTAGAAATTGTTCTCCACTGCCTAGACCTACATATAACTTGTCAGAAGCTTTCCTTGGATTGATTTCGTTAGTGTTAGGGTTTTAGGTGAAATTCCTAGGATTTTTGCTTGTTGGGTTTGTTTTTTCATTGTGGTTGTGTAGTGGCTTTGAGCTTAGAAGCTGTAGGGACTTCAGATCACCTTAGTGTCTACCAACCTTCTTATGAGTCTGACCATTGATGAAATCTCCCCTTGTTTGAGGAATCCACTTTGAGTTTTCTCTTTACAAAACTTCGAAAAGCTTGTGTTTAAGAGTTTGGATTTTCATTTTCAAAAAGAAAACGAAATTGGTTGTTCTTGACTGATTTGTGATTCTGCATAAATTAGTCCTTAGCTTGCATCTAGCTGAGTAAAACATCCTTAAAAAAGAATTTTAGTAGGCTTTGACTTCAAATAGGTTTTTATAGTTTGTAGATCTCAAAGTTAGTCATTTTCATAGTTTTGAGTGTTTTATTTAAAAAATATAAAAATCTCTTTTGGAAAAAGTTTGTTTTGTAGTGTTTGAGTGCTTTGAAATGAAAAGGGAAATTTTTGTGAAATAACTAGTTGTCTCGTTTTGAGTGCCTGGAAAAGAAAAAGCTCTTCTTTTAATTTGTTTAATTGAGAAAGATTTGTGTTTACAAAGTATTTGCATTCTCAAACTCTTTCTTAGTTTAGAAGTTCATCGAAGAGAAAAAGATTGTTTAGATCATCTTAGGTGCATTTTTAGTGATTTTGAGTCGAGTCTTCATACCACGAGTTTCATCTCCGCACCTTTGGAATTAAACAAAAACCACTAAAATTAACGCTTAAAGTAAAATTCACCTAGTAACATTTCTATTTCTAGGGCTCTGATACACCAACTTAGCTTAGGCTAGTGTCTTGGAGTAGGAGAGTAATTAACTCTCCAAGATAGTAAAAACAAATAAGTAGCTGTATCTTGTGGTAGGGAATAAATCCAGTTGTTGCATTTATGCTCTGGGAAAGCTCCTCTTAAAGGATAAGCACGAGATCGTGTCCAAACCAGTGTGGGAATCAATCCTTCCTCATTGGGAACGACACCAGATATTCACGTATTAAAAACGGTAAACCTTAGATTAACCATTGTCGAGGAGCCTGGGGTCACTTGTTGGTAAACCTTGGATTATGTCAAGGAGCCTTCAAGGGGATTGAGCTTGCTACTCTGCCCTTGCGTGCGTATCGGATTGTAGACTGTTCCCCGAGGTATATTTGTCTCATTTGGTAACCTTAGTGGCCATATTCTTTAGGACTCTTCCTGAGGTGACAGTGGTGGGAAGATCCCACTGTACCTGGAGCAGACGTCGGCTAGACTCACTTGGATTTTTTGGGGGGTTCTCTTCACTCGAGACGGTTAAGTGGAGAAACTTGTGCTAGTCTATTCATTAAGCAGGTTTTCGGGGTAACTGTTCCAACCGCCATTTCTGTATTGAACTCTGTGATGTTGGATTTCATCACCAACTAGTGTTTTCAGTCCGGAAAGTTACTGTTTGTGTGTGTTTGATCTCCTAGATTCTTTAGGCGTGTGATTCAAATTTGTTTGGTTCTTTAGAGACTTTAGGTGCTTTTCATTGAGATTTTACTTTCTTTGCGTGTGAAGTAGTTAAAAGTCTTTAACTGTGGCTGAATTACCAAGACAGACCCGTAGACTTCGGGGCCAGTCTCCTGAGTTTGTAAACGTGGCTGAGTTACTGAGGAAGTCCCGTAGACTTCAGGGCCAACCTCCTGAGGAAGTACCGAGCCAACGCGAAGGCTTAAAAGTCCTCGTAACTCCTAGAGATAGTAGAGTTGGGTCACCTGAGGAAGGAGAATCTTCTTTGATAGTACATCCTAATTTTCAACCGTTAGTAGCAGAGTATAATCCACAGTCAGTTTCTGTCTCCGAAATTGCTGGTAGCTTTTCATCTACTAGTGATATAGGTGAAGAACCTGAAATATCCGAGCCTGAAAGTGAATTTTCTGCTACTCCGACATCGGGGTTTGTTTCTCCAACTTCTAGTGGTCCTGGTTCACCTAGGGTAGAAAGAGTAATCACCCAAGATCTTCCTTCTGGACTTATTGCTATTGAAGAACTTGCTCCGGAAGAAGAAGTAAGCATCCCTATCCCTGAAAATCAACCTGTTATTGAATTAAGGGAGTGTGAATCAATTTTTTACAGTCCACCTAGGAGTAGTTCTTGGTATCTTTCTTTGACTAATTTTCTAGAAAACTCAGGGTTAAGTTTTTCACCACCTCGTGCTCCTTATCACCCAACACCTAGAGGTTTTTAAACTCCCATCAATATGGCAGGACAGTCATCCATGTTTACTCAATCGCCCGAATATTTTTTGTACGGCGGTCCTTCTGTTTCCTCCGGGTATCGGTCACTTTCTGGTACTTTTTCGGGAGCATCTCCTCAACCCATTGAACAAGGGTTATTAACTGGAAACAATATTACTAAGCCGTTGAGCGTAGAAGACATTCTTATGATGTCAGGTTCTATTCCCAATCCTCAACCTCAAGGTGGCCAGTTACTGCCTAGGGGGCAACCTCAATTAACGCCTGGGGGGCAACCTCAAGGTACACAATTTGCATCTGGGGGGCAACCTCAAGGATAGTACATACCTATGGGACAGTACGTTCCTCAAGGTCAACCCCAGACTCAATATGTACCCTAAGGTCAACCCCAGTATCAATTTATACCTCAAGGTCAACCCCAGTATCAGTATCTGCCTCAAGGGTATCAACCCCAAGGTCAATACTCGAACCAAGGTTTCCAACCACCCCAAGGTCAAACGTATGTTCAAGGAACGGGAAATGTACCTTTCAATTATCAATCCTACCCTCAACCCGGTTATGGTCCTTAGTATTCTCAACCTGTTATGGGTCAGTACCCCGGAATGAATATAGTGTGGGATCCATCGCAAACCCAATAGGTGTTGCAGCCAAGTCTACAGCTGTCATCCAAACTGGACAACCCTTAGTTTCTGATACATCCCAGCAACTAGTCCAGTCTAACATTCAAACTTCTGTACCTTCGGTAGTTTCTCAGCCTGGGCCTAGTACACCTCGTACTCCACCTCAAACGACTGCTACAACTGCCGCAACATCTGTTCAATCTACCCCACCTACTTCTGGAGTATCGACAGCTCCGGTTTCTACTGTTCCTGTATCTACTCCTTAGACATATTTACCACTGTCTGGATCTACGATTCAAACTTCAGTTCAGATGCCTGTAGGACAACCTGGTTTAAGTACGGTTGTCATAAGTCAACCACAATTCACTTATCAACCGTACTAGGGACAATACCAATTCGGTCCTGCTGTGCAACAGCGAGTTTATCAGTATCAACCGTACCCTGGGTACACTTATCAAAAACCTCAACAACCCCAGTACAGTCCGGTTAATCCTGGCTTTCCGGGAGGATACAATATCCCGAACGTGATTCCTATTCCTAGTTATCCTGGATATCCTCCTCCTATAGCTGGTCTCATGACCGAGAGTTTTAGGGATCCTAATCGGTAGTTACCGTTTATCGCAACTTTGGACTTACCTGACTTGTTGCGCCTAACGAACGATCCCATTAATTATCTTCCGTTTTGGCCACCAATGCCGAATAAGTTGCCCAGTGACATTCCAAAGTTCAAAGGTAAATCAGGAGAGGACCCGTCGAACCATGTGATGACTTACCACCTTTGGTGTGCATCTAACTCCATTACAGATGATTCAATCCATCTAAGACTTTTCCAGCGCACTCTAATTGGTCTCGCGGCCAAGTGGTACATTGAGTTACCACGAGGCACTTTTTATAATTTTAGTCAGTTAGCTACCTCGTTTTTTACTCATTTTCAGTTTCCAATCTGATATGACAATGGCATAGAATTGTTAACTTCGCTAAAAAAATCGACATCCACTTACATTTCAGATCATATTCATGAGTGGAGACATCGACGACGTTTAGTGAAGGTATTTATTCTGGATCAGATCTTGGCTGAGTGGTTTGTAAAATCTTTGTTGCCAAATATCACTGAAGATGTTGCTAAAGCCGGAGTTGTTACTGAGGAGCAAGTAATTGCTCAAGCACAGTATCTTGACTTGGTCTATACTCAGTCGGGTACGTTACACAAAAAAATCCCCGATCTTCCCAAGCAAAATCAAATCACTGCAGCTCCTTCGGGATCTCATGTCGCCTATGGTATGATTGGCACGGTTAACACTAAAAGTAAGAAGAAGTCTTCCAAGAATTCTTCCCCTATCATAACCTTGCCTGATTCCCCAACAGGAGATTCTTCTGCAGAGATTTCCGCCGATATTCATGTTGTAGAGTCATCTACAGCCAAATCAAAATCTGGTGGGAAGAAGAAAGGAAAGAAGAAGAATGAAACGGAAAAAAGTTCAAAGGAGAAACCTGAAAAGGCAGAATCCAATGATGAAAAGCGCAAACCTCGTTATCCTTGTCTCATTTGTGACGATGAACATTTTACAAGACACTGCCCTCATCGTGCAGAGGTTGCGAAGATTGTTAAGGGTTCCCAAACTCCTGCTGTTTTGAAGGATCCTTTTCCGGCTCAAGACAGTAAGATGATAGGTTCATCCTCGAATGCCAATGAAGAACCCATACTAATGATGTCCCATGTTAGGATTGCGACTTGATCGCAAGACTATTGTAGTAAGAGTCTTGTTGATGGTAAAGAAGAAGAATCTTCTCATTCTAATCCATCAACCTCAGCTCTCGGTTCCGATCCACTACAGATCGAGAAACCTAATCCAGACTTGGTAATCAAACCGCCCGCCAAGGGTATACTTCGAAAGTCAGCTTTCAATCCACATGTGAGAGCGGCTTAGAATTATAACATTGTTGAGGATTTAGCTGTTTCACCCTCAGCAATGTTGGTTTTGGAAGTGCTGCAATCATGTCCAGCACAACGTAAATTACTTTTTTCGGCTATAGGAGCTGTTGATGTTCAGGACCCGAACCTAATAATCTTCGATCTAGAAAATAGTACACCACGTTTACCTCATCAAATGGCTTTCCAGATTCCAGTGATAGTAAAAAATAGGCCTATTCATCGGACTGTAATTGATGAGGGAGCCTCAACGTGTATTATGTCGATACAATGTTGGAGATCGCTTGGTTCTCCTTCGCTAAATCAATCCCCGATGATTCTAAAGGCCTTTGATGGCCGTGGGTTTCATCCTTTTGGCATTCTACAGGATTTGCCTATAGGGGTTGAAGGAAAAACCGTTAGTCTAGATGTGGAGGTGGTTGATGCCCCTCTAGATTACAACCTTCTCTTGGGTCGAAGTTGGTCTTACGCTATGACAGTGGTAATTTCATCGGTCTTTCGAGTAATAAAGTTTCCACACAATGGAAAGATCGTAACAATAGACCAACTGGCTTACATTTCATCCGACCCAGCCTCTTCGGAGAGTATTCAGCATGTTGGTAAAACGACTATCCCATATAAGGATGTTGGGGTAGGATTAGTTAAAGATGCCTGTTTACTGGGAACTTTTCCTTTTCCTCCAATCAACGCATCATCTTCATTTGCAACCATTCATATGATTACATCAGATACCATTATTTATGACGATCCTTGGATTGTCCCTTCTGAATCTGAGATAGACTCGTTTGGTAATGCCATGCCTTTGAGTCCATATGAACTTGTTGTGGTCACCAACAACCCCCCTCTTTGTTTGATATTAGTAATAACATCAAGAAAAGGGGGACCCTTAACCAAAAAATCCAAAAAATATTTTTGTTTGAAAAAAATCTTTTGTATCAACTCCCTAAGGGCTATATCGCGTCGCAAAGGAAAAAGGAGCGCTTTCCCAAAGCACACAAACACATCAAGGAAGAGCGACGCGAGAACTCATCGCATCGCGTGCATCAAAGGCGCTCAAAAGAGGAGAACCTAAAGAACAGCCAACGGCCGATATGCGACGTCGAACGTCGCAATGTCGCATGAGCAGCACAAAGTGACAAAGCAAAAAACCTTGCGACCTTGCGATATTGCGATATGCGATCTGTGACCATGCAAAGCTGCGACCTGCGATCTATGGTGTGCGACAAATGAGACTATCAATCGCTGCGATGCCGCAATCTTCGATGCTGCGATGCAAATCGCAGAAGCCGACCGTCGCAGGCATTCCTCGGCATGATCTGGGAACTTAAAGTTAGGCGCGCACCTTACAGGAAATTAATGATTGTACGCCTGTGTATCCAAAGATGATTATGTTGCGTTTTTCGAAGAGTCAAGTCATAATGGGTGACATGATTATGCATTCATTAGAACTTAATTGCTTTCATGTCAATCTTTTCTTCTGTCTCTTTTCATTTACGTGAACTATAAGTCAGCAACTGATATAAATCTATATGCAGGAAACATCCAAGGAAAAGCGCCAGAACTAGAAGAAAAGAGAGGAGATGACGTCGCAGATGGATACCGCATACAGCAGGACCGTGGATCCCAGAGTATCACTCAACAAATGCTGATGGAAATAGGCTATCTAGGACTCAGAGTCAAAGGCGCACAAAAGCAAAGCGTTTATGAAAGATCCTGAGTCCCAAATTGGGTAAAGCAAAAAGAAAAACGCTTAAGGGGAAAGACGTCTCAGAAAAGCCTGGAACAAATAATGGAAACAAGTTTCAATTGAGAAAATAGTTCAGGCAACAAAATCCCCAGCTCATTGAGTCATTCGCACGGCCGGAAACCGAAATAGCAACAGCACAATCAGTTTGAAAGAAATCTGAGTTGTACTAAGAGTACACGCCGTGAAGACACTCCTCCAGAAGAACACTTTCAAAAATATCTTCTAAGTTTGTCAGAAAGAGGTGCCAGCTCTTGTTGTTTCTAATTTTCAAGCTTGAACAAAAGGAAAGGACAAGCAGCCGACTCTTTCACGGCGAACAGCGCATCGCTTACAGCACTAAGGAGCAGATACATAAATGGTTAGAAATTAGATTCAGTTTTTTGAAATAAATTTGTTTTTAGTAAAAGGGCGGTCATTTGAAGCCGTTCCCTAAATTTGTGTAATTAAAATTAGCCGGTTAGTAGTATTTAACCCTTCTCGTTGCATTGGAGAAGGGTCCGGAAATTTGTCAAAAAACTTGTCCTCAGAACATGCACTTCTGCACCCTCGGAGGGGGTTTTTGATGAATGGACGGATCAAGATTTATTTATGTTTGCATTTTAATACCTGCTACTGATGTTGCACTTCTGTACTCTTAGTAGGCATTAGAAGTAAGTAGAAATAGATCATTATTGCTTCAGGTCTGTGAGTATAAAGTCAGTCATAAATGGTACTTTTATCTCTTGACGAGTTTCTGCTTGCATTCTTAGAGTAATATACAGCTGATGTTGTTTATATGTTAACGTATGAATGAGTAGACTACCATTTTGCACTTCTGTATGGTGGAGTCATTGATTTATGCTTAATACATGAATAATTGATTATGCGATATGCTGTTCAAAACCGTTTTGTTTAACTTTTTATGCAGGATGGTTCATCTTAATTGATTTATATTCTCATAATAGCTGAATAATCTTCATTACCAGTTATTGTGTGAAATCTTTCTAGATCGCATAATGGAAAAAGTTCTATCCCGGGTTAGCGTAGATTAGATGTGTTGTTCTTGATAGATTAAAGTAGTATAAAGTTTAGTCTTAGAGTTTAGAACTAGATTAGCTTAGAAATAACTCCATATTTTCATTATCTAATCTTACACACACACACATCACCGAACTCTACACACACACATCACCGAACTCTACACACACACACACCCCCTTAGAACGGGAAGCTGGTCCCGTTATCCCCAGTCGGACCCGCTATACCAAACGGACACGGAGCCGCCAACCAGGTTCCCGACCGGGTGGGTATCCCCCTTGTTGTTGACCCAATTTTAGGGCCCTCAACATATTTGGCACTAGAAGGAGGGCATGAACTATGAATGGCACATAAAGAAATATCAAAATACCATTCTGAGAGTAATACACCCTCATCAACTCCCTCGATTTCTCCAACACGGTTAAACCTGGAATTTGAAGTCGCTCGACTACCTACCACTGCTACATATCCGAACATATCAGACCAATCTATCATTGATCCCCCTGAAATTCAAACTTTGATTCGTAAACTCCAGGGATTCTCTATTTTTAACCAGAAGTCTGATAAATCTAAAAGTAGCGTGACTTCGCAGTACAACCCTGCGCATCCCCTTACCAGATCGAAGAGTGAAAAATTTGGCATACAACCAAGTGAACTCCCTCTCCCCACCAGGAAAAGAGCAAGGAAAACACCACCAGAGTCTGACAGTCAGACTCCTTCATCCACTTCGTCCATATCAACTCCCTCACCGCGAAGTCAACCACCCACTCTTTCGTTCCAACTCACTCACCCATCTTCTACAAACCTTCCTCTTCAAACATCAAAGATCTTAATATCTTCATCTTCTCAGCATCAGAGATCGTCTTCTTCACTTCCATTAACTAGCAGCTCAACGATGGCTCAGTCTCCATGGAACAATCCTGGGGCGGTTTTAATGCCTCCACCCCTGAGCCCTATACCGGCCCATCCTGAGAAATGGCTGCCTAAATTCAATCCGGAAGCAGGAATGCTAGCCGAGGAACATATCAATAATTTCATGCTTTCTGTTAATCTTAACGGAGTCACTAACGAAGACGCTATTGTCCGGCTTTTCCCTTATATAATGCAAGGAACAGCCGGGTCATGGTACTTTTCGTTACCTTCCGGATCCATCACAAGCTGGGACATTTTTCAAAGCCAGTTCCTCACCAAGTTTGGTGATGACAGATCCACGACGACATTGATCAATGACCTATCTAATCTTAAGGCTGAGGCTAGAGAACCCATTAAAGATTTTAACTTAAGGTTCAATAAGATCCTCAACAAAATCCCCACTGCCTCACAACCCAGCGAGGAAGTAAGATGTGAATGGTACATCACGGCTTTACCTCCAAACTTGGCTATCTTCGTAGATAGGGCAAATAAGACCACCTTAGTCGACAACTTGACAGAAGCGTTAACAGTGGAAAAACGCGTGGTAGCCCTAGAAAAGAGATCCGCTATAGAAGAACGCAAATCTAAGAAGATCTCTTTCAAAGAAGACACCAAGAAGAAGCAAACAAAAGATCCTTTTGATTTGGAAGGATTACAAAAAGTGTTGAAAGCCATGTCAAATGAGATGATTGATATTAAGAAACAAGTAGCAGAGACTTCTTCGAAAAAGCCTTTTAGGACTTTTAAAAGAAATCCTCCCATGGAGGTAAGACCACCTAGTGTTGTCTCAAACGTTGAATCTGAAGAAGACGAAGAAGAAGAGAATACCACTGAAGGGCAGACCGACGAGGAAGAGGTCGTAGAACTACAAGGAATGTGGGATTTCATCCTCCCACAAGAAGAGGATCAAGAAGCATTTCCTGTTAGCACGAGAAGCAGAAATCAACTTGATCCTCCCCTCACTACCCCAAAACAAAAGGGCGCAAGCCCAGCAAAAGAAAAGGTCGCGACAAAAAAGACAACTGCTAAAGCGACCCAGATTAGCCCAGTCCAATCTGATCAAACGCCTCCATTAAGAACACTAATAGTGTCGGATGAAATGGAATATAACATCATTGATGATATGAAAAAGACCAGGGCTAATATCACTCTGTATGAATTGAGTAAATTGAAACACCAGCAGAAAATAATGATGAAAGAATTACATGTTGTGCCTACTACATCTTTACCTACAGCTGTAGCTTCCCACAATCTGGGGAGGCCTCCAACCAACACGATCAATAAAATTGATCCAAATGACATCGCCTTGATTGGAGGAAGATCAAGATCTCATACTCCTCCTTTTCTTCTCACATATGAAATCTTCAACAAAAACGTGCACAATTGCTTGGTCGATTCTGGTGCTTCAACGAACATTTTACCCAGGTCAATATGTGCCAAATTGAATGTGCAACCTCAAAAATCCGCAGTACGTATAGTTCAACTTGATCGATCCCAAGTCGAAGTGATTGGTGAACTCAATCAGGTGACCATAAGATTGTCGTCTAACCCAAAAGTGTGTCAGGTTATCGACATTCTAGTAGCTGATATCCCTGAGTTCTATGGTTTGATTCTTAGCAGGGATTGGTCGGAAAAACTCCACGGATATTTTTCAACCGATTGGTCGCACATGTGGTTACCATACAATGGTAAACCAAATCAGATAAAGGTTGAACGAGAATTGCACCAAAAATACATAGTGACAGAACTGGAAGGAGAAAATGAGGCCACAACGTACAATAGTAGCATCGTAGGCAATTACGCAATAGATTCTTTCCTAGGTAATTTCAATGCTCATATTTCACCATACTTAGAGAATTCAGTTTTATCCCAAGTTGAAAATTTCTCCCAAACTGATGACTCAAAATGTTTTAGTTTTTTAGATAATTCTGTAAATACATCTTTATTTTGGAAATTATATTTTGACGAATCAAAATCCAATGAGGGGGCGGGAGCAGGATGCGTTCTGATTAACCCAGACGGGAATAAGACTATGCTCACATGCAGACTTGAGTTTGATTGCACGAACAACACAGCGGAGTACAAAGCCTTGGTTCAAGGCCTATACAAAGCAATCGGATTGAACGTTAAGTATCTTCAAGTCTTTGGAGATTCGGAGATCGTCGTAAAATAGGTACGTAACACCATACATTTCCTGTCAAGTCATTTAAATCATTATCAATCATTAGTTCAAGATCTCACTGCACATTTCGTAGCATTCAACATCTCGTCAATTCCAAGAATTCAAAATGCGAGCGCAGACCTGTTAGCTAACGTAGCCTCTAGACTCATCCCTTCTGAAGATTTTAGTCCTGATAGATTTTCAATAGAATTAATCTTTAGACCATCCATCCCTGACAATATCACCAATTGGAGAGTGTTCAACGACGATCCTGACATCGTAAATTTCCTTACCTCTGAAGGATCCTACTCAAATCAGATAATCGACAAAGACCATCATGATCATCAAATACAACAAAATGGCTCCGACAATGCTATACCGAAATCGGTGGTCAAGTTAGAAGATTTATATGATTTGAAAAGTCGGTTCAAAAGGTCCGCCAATGCTAAACTTTGCAGTTCTACCCTAAACTATGAATTGGTAAACCTAGGGACCGATCAGAATCCACAAAACGTTAACCTAGGTCATGGCCTAGACCCTGAGGAGAAATCAGCATATATCCGTCTTCTGAGACAATACAAAAACGTTTTTTCCTGGAATTAAGATGAGCTAAAAACATACAACACTTCTATCGTTAAACATGTTATCCCTATGATTGAGAATGAAAAACCTGTCCAGCAGAAGCTCAGAAAAATACACCCTAACCTAGAAAATCAGATAAAAACTGAGCTTAATAAGTTGTTGAGAGCCAGAATAATTTTCCCCGTAAGGCATTCTAAATGGGTATCCAATATGGTGCCCGTTAGGAAGAAAAATGGAGACATTAGAATCTGTATCGATTTCCGAAATCTCAACAAAGCCTGTCAGAAAGATAACTTTCCCCTCCCACCTATGGAGCGAATATTATAGGCGGTAGCAGGCTCAGAATTAATGTCATTCCTGGATGGATTTTCAGGATACAATCAAGTACTGGTGCATCCCGATGATCAGTTAAAGACTACGTTCCGAACCAAATGGGGCACCTATGCATATCGGAAAATGCCATTTGGTCTGATCAATGCCGGAGCTACCTTTCAGAGAGCCATGGACATCGCGTTTAAAGGGTTAGTCAATAAATCAGTAGTGATTTACTTGGATGATATAACAGTGTACTCCAAAAAACAAAACAACCACCTCAAAGATTTGAAGCAAATCTTTCAAAGATGCTTGAGGTATGGGATTTCGCTCAACCCAAAGAAATCTTTCTTTGCATTAAGCGAAGGGAAATTGCTCGGATTCATAGTGTCGAAATCTGGTATTCACATAGAACCCGACAGAATCAAGGAAATTTCCGAAATATCCATACCTCATAACAAGAAAGCCATGCAATCCTTCCTTGGACAGATCAATTTTGTCAAAAGATTTGTCCCGGATTTTTCACGTATTATTTCTCCCTTACAAAATATGATAAAAAAGAATTCAAATTTCAAATGGGGCCTAGATGAGCACGAAGCGTTCAACTTAATCAAACAAGCTATCATCAATGCTCCATCTTTGGCCACCCCAAATTTTTCAGAATCTTTTACCTTATACACTTTTGCCTCAGAGAAATCCTATGCCGCGATTTTGACCCAAACAAATCAAGAGAAAGCGGAAGCTCCAATCACATTCTTTAGCTCGAACTTACAAGGTGCTGAACTTAATTACTCAGACGTAGAGAAACAAGCATACGCTGTTTTCAAAGCGATCAAATATTTCAGACCTTTCTTGCTTAAAGCCCACACTAAGGTCGTAGTACCGTTTCCGGCGGTAAGAAACCTTTTGGTGCAGAAAGACGTGGGCGAAAAGAGAGCTAATTGGATTACCGCTTTACAAGAATATGATCTTGAGATCAAACCAACAAACATCGTAAGAGGTCAAGGCTTCTGCAAGATGTTAGCCGGAGCATCGCAAATCCCGGAGAACTCATCTGAAGAGGTACAAGCGTACGAGGTAAGCCTAAACGATGCAGAATCATCATATGCTGACACCATTTATTTTCTTAAGAACGGGTATGCTCCATCACGTCTGGATCATACCAAGAAAAGAGCTCTGAGATTAAAGGCTAAACAATACCAGCTCATAAATGATGTCTTGTTTAAAAGGAATTACGATTCTGTGCTTCTTAGGTGTCTTGAGAAAACTGAAGCCGAAAAGGTTTTGCAGGAACTCCATGATGGACCAGCAGGCGAACACTATGCCGGAGATGCGACTGCACATAAAATCTTGCGTGCAGGATATTATTGGCCCACGCTGTTCAAAGACTCATACAATCACGTGAGGAGATGCCAAGTCTGCCAGACTGCTGCAGGAAAACAAAGGAAACCTGCCATGCCGCTACAACCAGTCATCATCGACCAACCATTCAGTCAATGGGGCTTGGACATAATAGGTGAGATCGTTCCTCACTCTTCTAAGCAGCATAAGTATATCCTTACGGCAACTGATTATTTTACCAAATGGGTAGAAGCAGTTCCTCTCAAGACAGTTCATTCTGAAAATATTATTGAATTCATAGATCAATTTATCATCACTAGGTTTGGATTGCCAACAGCATTAATGTTTGATAACGCTTCATATTTTTCTGGAAATACTATGACTGAGTTTGCGCTTAAAAGAGGTTTCAAACTGAAATATTCTGCCAACTACTATCTGCAAGGTAATGGATTGGCTGAATCAACAAACAAGAACCTAATCAGAATTATCAAAAGAACAGTCGACCAAAACCAAAGGAATTGGCACAAAGCGCTGATAAATGCTTTATGGGCTGATAGAATCACAAAGAAAGCTTCAATCGGCACTTCTCCCTTTAATTTAGTTTATGGGAGAGAAGTGGTTCTTCCGACTCACCTAGTCATTCCCTCTTTGTCTTTAGTGCAATATATCGATGAAGTATCTAGTTCCTCTTTACAATTAAGACAAATGGAAATAATCAAACTAGAAGAACAAAGAGAACAAGCTAGGAAAACCCATGCTCATCACCAAGCGCTAATAAAATCTTCTTTTGACTCAGCCATCATAACCAGAAAAAACTTTCAGATGGGCGATTTAGTTTTGAAATGGGATAAGGCTCATGAAGAAAAGGGAAAACATACGAAATTTCAGAAGCTGTGGCTTGGCCCTTTTCAGATTGTGGAAGTCGTAGGCCCATCTACATTCGTGTTGCAGGATCTGGCAGGAAGGAGAGATTCTTTACCTGTCAATGGACTGATTCTTAAATTATATTATCCATAGAAGAGAAATCTTCTAATTTTTGTAGGATAGATTTAGTTTTTAGTTTTTATTTTGTTTTGCTTTTCTCTTTTTGAATAAAACCCGTTGTAGATGATCATTTAAAAAGGATTCATGAAAGAGCACGCCAATTCTCTATCAGATTTTGATTTCGCTTGTACAAATAGCAAAATTTTTGAAAATCTGAATTTTACTATTGACAAATAGAGTTAACTTCACTTTGATTACGATACTCGTTTCAACCTCTAAAAAACTTTGACAAAAGCAACCTTTGGTAAAAGAATTGTTTTGTATCAGCACCATGAAGGGTATCATCAATAATAAAATAAGCTTTCTCTGCAAAGCTGTTGTTTTCAAAAAACTCTATTATTGTCGTCCAGAGCTTTCTTAAGGAAAAACAATGACTTCCTCCCTGCAAAAAGGAAACTACAGCATCCAGAGAAACAATCCAAGCAAAACACTATATCTCAAAGAATAAGAGGTCTCATCACGAGCCGGCTTATCATGATCACAAATATTATAACTTGCTGACTTTGCCAATACTGTCTATCAAAACAGGGCAACGACTTAAGATTGTTGCAATCCAAAGACAAGAGGTATCATCACGAGCCGACTTGTTCAGCACAAGTGTAAATCAGGTGAATGACTGTGTCATAATTTGGCCACCAAACCAAGACATTGTTCTTTAGAGAATTAAAAAAGGAAAAGTGTGTTAAAAAGGATTTTTCTCTGGAATGTTTCGAGTAACCTCAAAGCAGGAAAAAGGATCATTGCTGGATAATATGGTAACCCTGTCGAGGCTATGGACGCTTGCGGGCAGCAGAGGCTCTACCTACGGCAAATGAGCATACTTTTAAGCCAGTACGCAGAGAAGACCTTATTTTATCTTTTATCAAGACCAAGTAATGTCAGATGCAAATGCAAGAAGAAAACTGAGGAAGCAAGAAATTGAGATATAAAACGGGTTGAAACAAAATATCGTCGACAAGGTGAGGGGAAATCTACTCTATCTGTCCATAACAAAATTTAGACATATAAAAATTTTTGCTGTTTCGGAAGTGAACGGTCAATAGAAATGCAGAGATAACTGGTTCTTCACAGTGAATCACCATTGTTGTGGTCACCAACAACCCCCCTCTTTGTTTGATATTAGTAATAACATCAAGCAAAGGGGGACCCTTAACCAAAAAATCCAAAAAATATTTTTGTTTGAAAAAAATCTTTTGTATCAACTCCCTAAGGGCTATATCACGTCGCAAAGGAAAAAGGAGCGCTTTCCCAAAGCACACAAACACATCAAGGAAGAGCGACGCGAGAACTCATCGCATCGCGTGCATCAAAGGCGCTCAAAAGAGGAGAACCTAAAGAACAGCCGACGGCCGATATGCGACGTCGCACGTCGCAATGTCGCATGAGCAGCACAAAGTGACAAAGCAAAAAACCTTGCGACCTTGCGATATTGCGATATGCGATCTGCGACCATGCAAAGCTGCGACTTGCGATCTATGGTGTGCGACAAATGAGACTATCAATCGCTACGATGCCACCTATTTACCTCGCAATCTTCGATGCTGCGATGCAAATCGCAGAAGCCGACCGTCGCAGGCATTCCTCGGCATGATCTGGGAACTTAAAGTTAGGCGCGCACCTTACGGGAAATTAATGATTGTACGCCTGTGTATCCAAAGATGATTATGTTGCATTTTTCAAAGAGTCAAGTCATAATGGGTGACATGATTATGCCTTCATTAGAACTTAATTGCTTTCATGTCAATCTTTTCTTCTGTCTCTTTTCATTTACGTGAACTATAAGTCAGCAACTGATATAAATCTATATGCAGGAAACATCCAAGGAAAAGCGCCAGAACTAGAAGAAAAGAGAGGAGATGACGTCGCAGATGGATACCGCATACAGCAGGACCGCGGATCCTAGAGTATCACTCAACAAATGCTGATGGAAATAGGCTAGCTAGGACTCAGAGTCAAAGGCGCACAAAATCAAAGCGTTTATGAAAGATCCTGAGTCCCAAATTGGGTAAAGCAAAAAGAAAAACGCTTAAGGGGAAAGACGTCTCAGAAAAGCCTGGAACAAAGAATGGAAACAAGTTTCAATTGAGAAAATCGTTCAGGCAACAAAATCCCCAGCTCATTGAGTCATTCGCACGGCCGGAAACCGAAATAGCAACAACACAATCAGTTTGAAAGAAATCTGAGTTGTACTAAGAGTACACGCCGTGAAGACACTCCTCCAGAAGAACACTTTCAAAAATATCTTCTAAGTTTGTCAGAAAGAGGTGCCAGCTCTTGTTGTTTCTAATTTTCAAGCTTGAACAAAAGGAAAGGACAAGCAGCCGACTCTTTCACGGCGAACAGCGCATCGCTTACAGCACTAAGGAGCAGATACAGAAATGGTTAGAAATTAGATTCAGTTTTTAGAAATAAATTTGTTTTTAGTAAAAGGGCGGTCATTTGAAGCCGTTCCCTAAATTTGTGTAATTAAAATTAGCTGGTTAATAGTATTTAATCCTTCTCGTTGCATTGGAGAAGGGTCCGGAAATTTGTCAAAAAACTTGTCCTCAGAACATGCACTTCTGCACCCTCGGAGGGGGTTTTTGATGAATGGACGGATCAAGATTTATTTATGTTTGCATTTTAATACCTGCTACTGATGTTGCACTTCTGTACTCTTAGTAGGCATTAGAAGTAAGTAGAAATAGATCATTATTGCTTCAAGTCTGTGAGTATAAAGTCAGTCATAAATGGTACTTTTATCTCTTGACGAGTTTCTGCTTGCATTCCTAGAGTAATATACAGCTGATGTTGTTTATATGTTAACGTATGAATGAGTAGACTACCATTTGGCACTTCTGTATGGTGGAGTCATTGATTTATGCTTAATACATGAATAATTGATTATGTGATATGCTGTTCACAACCGTTTTGTTTAACTTTTTATGCAGGATGGTTCATCTTAATTGATTTATATTCTCATAATAGCTGAATAATCTTCATTACCAGTTATTGTGTGAAATCTTTCTAGATCGCATAATGGAAAAAGTTCTATCCCAGGTTAGCGTAGATTAGATGTGTTGTTCTTGATAGATTAAAGTAGTATAAAGTTTAGTCTCAGAGTTTAGAACTAGATTAGCTTAGAAATAACTCCATATTTTCATTATCTAATCTTACACACACACACATCACCGAACTCTACACACACACATCACCAAACTCTACACACACACACACCCCCTTAGAATGGGAAGCTGGTCTCGTTATCCCCAGTCGGACCTGCTATACCAAACGGACACGGAGGCGCCAACCAGGTTCCTGACCGGGTGGGTATCCCCCTTGTTGTTGACCCGATTTCAGGGCCCTCAACAGAACTTGCCTATGAAGCCGTGCAGTCATTTTCCGACCCATCTTCAAACGAAAATGACTTAATGAATGTGGTCTGTGAGGAATCACTTTTCACATCAACCTCGGATTTAATCACATTTTCTAAACTTGTTCGCTCTGATGAGAAAATTCGTGAAATCCTATGTGTAGATGATTTACCATGGGAAGATCTCCATCACAGATCTTCGTTTTTACCTGAGGATGATCGTTTTGAAAATGATTTCTCATCAATTTTTACAACTGAATATGTCAAGGAACCTCAGAATCCAATAAAACATCCCGATTCAGAGTTAAATTTGGGAAACATTTCTCGAACTATTCCTATTGACATTTCGGTTAAGCCCGGAATTGTTGAGAACATTCATATAGGTGCCTCGTGTACAGATGACGAAATTCAATTATATAAGGCCCTATTTCAAGAATTCCGCGACGTGTTTGCTTGGTCCTATGAGGAACTTCCAGGAATTGATCTCGTGATTGTTGTTCATGAAATCAAGACTTACCCGGACGCTAAACCCATCCATCAACATTTGCGTCAGATTCACCCAAGAAAAGCTACTGCAATTAAAGCAGAAGTTTAAAAATTATTGAAAGCAAGTTTCATTTATCCGATCCCGTTAATGGATTGGGTATCGAATATTGTTCTGGTTAACAAGAAGCAGGGAACAATAAGAATATGCATCGACTATAGGGATAGTAATCGAGCCTGTCCAAAGGACAATTACCCAACTCCCTATATCGATCAAATCATTGATGATTGTGCCGACAGCGAAATATTTTCCTTTATGGATGGTTCTTCCGGATACAATCAAATCAACATTCTACTTGCCGATCAACCAAAAGCAGCTTTCATTTGTCCATGGGGAACATTTGCTTATTGCAAATTACCTTTTGGGCTTAAGAATGCCAGAGCAACTTTTCAAAGGGCGATGTATTATGCGTTTCATGACATCAAACACATTGTGTAGCCGTATCTCGATGACTTGCATGCTCATTCTTTACATCGAGCTGATCACCTCGTCCATTTACGAGCAATATTTATGAGGTGTAGGCATTATCGTATTCGGTTGAACCCACACAAATGTGTCTTTTGTATAGAAACGGGTCGATTGCTGGGGTTTGTAGTTTCGAAAGCCAGCATTCGCGTTGATCCCTCGAAGGTCGAAGCTATCATCAAATTACCTCCTCCTTCGAGTCTTCGCCAACTCCAAAGTTTGCAGGGGAAAGCAAACTTTTTACGATGATTCATTCCGAACTACGCCAAGGTTACAAAGGGTTTTACCCGGTTGTTGAAGCAGAATACTCAATTCTATTAGGATGAGATAGCTTAGAAATCTTTTGATGCACTCAAACAAACGTTGACCCATGCACCGTTGTTGCATCCTCCAAACTACAACCAGGATTACTTCTTGTATCTCGTCGCCTCTCATTCCACCATTGGAATCGTCTTAGTTCAGGAAGATGAATCAGGAACTGAACATGTGATATATTACCTCAGTCGAACTTTAAATCCAACTGAGCTAAAATACTCACATGTGGAGAAATTGGCATTGGCAGCCGTTCAAGCTGTCCAACGTTTTCGTCCATTCTACTACGTAAAACTACGGTAATTTCAGATTGCAACCCTATGATCTACATTTTGACCAAGCAATTGCTAGGGGGCAAGTACTCTAAATGGATCATTATCCTGGAGGAGTTCGACTCAGAATTTGAGAAAACTAAGTCTAAGAAATCTTTAGTTTTTGCGGAGTTAATGTGTGACTTCCCGTGTGCTGACACGGAAACTGTGGCGGAGGAGCCCATTGTGGACAAATCCTTGTTTCTAATCAGCACTTTAGATCCGTGGTATGGGGATATCATCATTTATCTCTAGACCCAATCCTTTCGGCCAGAAATTTCAAGGTCAGAACGTTGAAAAATTCGATTCCAGTCCCAACAATTTAGGACTATTGGAGATACTCTTTATCGCCGTGGGGCGGATTCTGTTTTTTGACGTTGCTTAACTCACGAGGAAGCTGAAAGGGTTCTAAATGACTGCCACTCTGGAGCGTGTGGCGGTCATATGTCTGGGTATGCCACAACCCAAAAGATATTGCGTGCTGGCTACTTCTGGCCATCTTTATTTAAAGATTGTATTACAGCGGTCCGAAAATGCCACAACTGCCAGATTTTTTATTGTAAGATGCGCGCTCCACCTACTCCTCTCCACCCTATAATTGCCGTTGGTCCTTTTGCCAAATGGGGTATCGATTTTATTACATGTAACCCTCACTCGTTCGGGGGGCATGCGTATATCATCCTTGCGGTAGATTATTTTACTAAGTGGGCCGAGGCGATGCCTACATTCGAGGCAGACGGCAAGACAGCTACAATTTTCGTGTTCAATCATATGATTGCTAGGTTTGGTGTCCCTCAAGCGATAATCACTGATCATGGGCGTCATTTTCGAAACGTTATGATGACCGAACTTACAGGCCAGCTTGGTTTACGTCACGATAGTTCAACCGCTTATTATCCACAAGCGAAAGGTCTGGTTGAATCCATCAACAAAGTTTTAGTTATCATGATCTGACGAATCATTGGGCTTCATGGGTCGAATTGGCACAACATGCTATTTTCAGCACTTTGGGCATACCGAACTTCGGTAAAAACATCAACAGGGTTCACTCCTTTCCAACTAGTCTATGGTTTGGAAGCTGTGTTACCCATTGAATGCGAAATCCCGTCACTGCAAATGGCCATCGAGTTACTTCCAGCCACTTCCGAAGAGGAAAAGCGTTTGTTATACTTGGCTCAATTAGATGAGAATCGACGTGATGCTACATTGACGATCGAGACTCACGCAAAACGAATGAAAGCTCAGTATGATTGAAATGTGACCCCTCGAAATTTTTCGGAAGGAGATCTAGTCTTAGTTTATGATCAAGCTAATGATAAATTAGGCGCTAGAAAATTCGTTCCTATGTGGCATGGTCCCTATGTTGTCAAGCAAAAGCTAGCTAAAGGGGCTTATGAATTGGTAGACTTTGACGGGGACTCTTTGGGTAAACCCAAAAATGGCCTTTACTTGAAGAGGTATTATGCTTAAAAGAATGGGTATGGAGATTTTTTAGTTAGGATAGTTTTTTCTTTCTAGCTGGTGTGTTTTAGTTTAAACAGTGTGCTTAGCTTAGAGAGTGTTTTTCGTCATTATTCCTGCTTATCTTGGTTTTACTCTTGATATTGTAGATGCCGATGCCTCTCCAAACATACATTGGTTTCGCTGATGGTGCTTGTCATAATACACGGAACATCTCTTCCGCAGCTTGGGTTATCTATTCGCCCTCTGACGAGTTAGTATCTATGCATGGGGTAAGCCTCGGTCAAACAACGAACAACATTGCTGAGTATAGTGTAGTGATTGAGTTATTATCTGAATCTATTTCATTTGGGATTCAGAGTTTGATAGTGAGGTTAGATTCTGAAATCGTTGTATTATAGCTTAATAGAGTGTATGCCATTAGAAATCCAGTGTTATTAAGATTATTTTTGAGAGTGCATCTCTTGGAACGTGAATTTGATTACATTGAATATCAGCATATTCCAAGATCTTTAAATACATTAGCAGATGCAATTTCTTCTCAAATGTTAAATAGACATTTGCAATAATCATACATGTAAATTTAAAACCATTCCATAACATGATTTACAAGATAAGCCGGTAATAGTGATATATATATATAGGAGTGTGTAAAAAATACATCGTCCTTGATCATAGGTTGAAAAACACCTTATGATCGGCAAAAATGATAAGTACAAAAAACAAAAATGTCACATGTGCCCACAATAGGCGATCATCTTATCACTGGTGATGATCTCTATAAGAAATCACTGCACGGGCCACCTTGCAAAGGAACCTCCTAAAAGGTCCCGGGACTCCAATCACATAGTGCTGAAGTCGACAAGGAATGTCGTCTATAGTGGTCTCAGGGATATCTCCTGTCAAGCACTCTAGATGACCCTCCAACTTGGCCAAAACCTCTGCTGATTCGTCTTGTGGGGCTGGCGCACGTGCAACTGGTTGCCTCCTCTCGTAAGGCCGGAGAGTGGCTGGTCACTGTGGACCCACATCTTCATTTGAAATTTTTACTATCAGTTTTGAGACGATGAAAAAATAACAAAAAATTAAAATAGAAAAAATGTTGAAAAGGATTTTACCTGACTCATCCCATTGCTCTCTTGGTGGAAGAACCATGTCTGGGTCACCACAAAAATCTATCCCAACGTAAGGGAAGTCTTGAATGGAAAAGACCTGGTTTTCCATCCATTGGAAATACTCAGGTTTGAACCGAGCAACCTCTGTCCTCTCGTCCGGGTTACGAGCCATGACTGCGACCCATCGCATTAGTTTGGGCTCTCGAGGAAACCCAGCTCTGACAGTAAGGTGCTGTGGGATCAGCATAGGAACCCTCTCCAGGCCAAAACTCATGACCAAAGCCCCATAACCAAAGGTCTTTAGTCGTCCGTTCTTGGCCCTGGTCAGTTGGCCTTTCACATTGGCCAACACAGGATCGCACCAGTTGAAGATGGTGCCTCGGAAGCAATCAACTACCATACGCATCTGGGATCCGGTGGAAATATGTAATGCGGCAGCTCCGCAAAGTCTGGTGACAGTGAATGCAATCACCATGAGCTCAGGACGGGATATCGTCTTTATTTCTATCCCTTTGTCTCTAGCCTGGCTGTTGCAGTACTCTAGCCAAAGGCTATCGACAAACTGGCCACCTGGCCTAGTCCCGTGCAGAGTCAAGTCTTCGCCTCTCTTAGGCAAACCAGTCAAGAAATATATGTCCTCCAGCTCAATTTCGAGCTGGTGGCCGCCGATGAAAAAACACTGGTCCTGTATGTTCCATCTGTCAACCAGCCACTGTAAGAAATCCACCTGAGCCCTCATGCCAGGAATGGCCCAGAATTTATACAATCCACACGCCCTCAAAGCATCAAGTGAAGGCTGATGATTCCATGCGGTAGCATCCATGTCCTCATGCTCTCGTTCATGCCAATCTAGCATGATGTACTCTCTGCATCAAGTATAAAGACAAATTAAAATGCTAGAAAATATTTTGTGTGGTCCATTTTTGAGAATTTTTGGGTTAAAAACCCTTGCGATGGGGATCGCACCCTCGAGGTTAGACACAATGCGTGGGACCGCACTTTGTCTACATGGAAGGTGCGGACCCTGAGTTTTTCCCAATGGAGAAAAAGTTGGGATCCGCAGGCCCGCAATGGTAAACCTGCGGGCCCCCGCGCACGGGTTTTGCGCCTAAAAACCCTCCCAAAAATGAAATAAATGACTAAAACAAAAAAAATTAAACGGTTAAAAATGAAGAGTGGGATGATGTGGATTACCTGGAGAAGACGGCGTTCGATTTCGACAGTTGGACTTTCCACAATCTTCACGGGAAGTTTTCTGAGCAAAAGCACTATTTTCTCACCCAAACTCAAACGGTAAAAATGAATTGACAAAGGCCCTTTTTATAAGTTTTTTGAGTAAATAAATTGCAAATTTGTTTATGTTTCACTTTGAAAAGGTATTTTGCGACATTTTTATCCATTTCAAATAGGTATGAGTAATGTTTGTGTTTTTGTGTAGAATAACGGATTATTCAGGCGAAATCTATCATTTTCGATGAAAAAACATGTAGAGTCATCTTTAAGCTCTTTTCTGACTCCTGAAACATGAAAAGATTGATGAGTGTTTCTTTTAGACTCGTTAAAATGGAATTAAAAGACGGTCCACTTACAACTCTTTTCCGACCGTAAAAACATGAAAAGATTGCCGGATTTTTGTCGTTTCAAATTCGATATAGGTTATAAAACGACATGTCACTGATCGCTTTTTTACTTTTTCGGGTGAAGGGCACTAATGACGAAAATTACTCCTTGGTCGTAAAAGATAAAACGATTCTCTCAAGTATTATTTTATACTTTTTCGGGCTTGGGAGACACAAATTGACGAAAAAGGTCAACCCTGGAGTCTTCTTAAGTTTTTTCAGACTCTCTAAAATTGAAAAACGCTGAGTTTCTCCTATACTGGACTCGTTAAAATTTCACAGTAAAGGACTTGTTCAATTACAAACAGGAACGAACCACTCCTTCTTAGGGTTCTAATTTAAACTAAGTTGGACTCATCCGAAGGATGAGCTTATAATCAAGCAAATGTTATCCTCCTGAAGCTTGTCAAAAATAAAGAGGTACTTGCCAGAAATGGTGGGGGAAAGGAGAGAAAAATGAGCCTGTTTGTCATACTTTGTAACCACTCTTGAACACGACACTTTCATTCACCTGGGTTGGGAAACCCTTTGCCTAACAGTTGATCAAACCACATTGAAAGTCTTCAGCTGGTTTCTGGGTATTAACTTTGGGTCAATTGTCACCAAGCCATCTGTCGTGTCGTTATGTGTTCAAGAGGTCACTGCCAATAAGCCATTCATCTGCAAAATATCTGTCATCCATCTTGACCATCCCTGAGTTAGTCCTTGCAACTAAATTTCTTCAACTTGATCTATGATTTCGTGTTGTGGGCTTGCCTACGACGGATCGCTCTCTATCAACATCAACTCATTATCTAGAAAGATGATCTAGGAATCGTCAGTACCTTGAGATCTGCATGCCTCAATGGCATGTTTCTCACCTTTGATGACAGTTTACATCATTTGACTTTCGATCAAAGGATTCCGTGATATGTTCGACATCAACACATTTATTCACATCTCATGGATTGTACTGGGTACTTTGAGAGCCATTGACATCACTGGTGGTTTCGCTCACACTTGTTAATAGTTTACATCATTGACTGGTAATCAAGTGGTTTCTCCATGTTCGACATCAACACGTTTATTCGCATGGATAGAATCGTACTGTTTCGGGAAGTAGAAATGAAGACCCTGGATCTAGTTTCTACAATCCAGGCTGCGAGGAGTTTTGTATTCATTATATAATGGACTATTCATAAACAGATGGCTGTGTCCATACTGTGTCCACATGAGTCTTTACTTGTGATGTTTTACAAGATCATTCCTGTATCAGAGCAGTAGTTAGTTTTCTAGTCAGTTTTGATCTGAGTATGGGAATGCCTACCTCAGTGATGATATGATCTCATATATATATATATATATATCTTGCATTGAATGTTTTTACAGGTTCCAATTGGGCTCTCCACAAGATGATCCTCGAAATGATAAAGTACTTCACTCTTCCTAAATGATAAGAAATCCTCATCTACTACAGACTTCGCATTTTAGGGGGCAATCTGTTACACAAAAATATCGTCACCATGATTATTTGCAGTCAGTATGGGTCTATCATCACTTGTACTATCCTCCTAAGCAAGTATCAGACCTCACCTCTTCAAATAAATCTTTGGAAATGAGAGAAAGACATTAAAAATCAATGTAACTCTAGTTTTGCACTTTCTCTCATGGTCACCTGCGGTCCCGCACCTTCAGTGTACAAAAACTGTGGACCTGCCCGCTTTGTCCTTAACGGTGTAGGTGCGGACCCCTGTGAAAGTCAAAAGGCGCAAGTTTTATCTTAAAAAACTCAGTTTCGGTTAATTCTAGAGGTTTCTAGAAGGAATTTTGACGTGGATTGTTCGCTCTGAGGTGGTTCATGCATCCCAAAAGAGAAGCAACTAATCCCTTGATGAGAGGAGCTATCCCTTTGAAGGAGGGCTTTATCCCTTTGAAGGAGGACCTAGTAACATCCCTCCATTGCACTATAAATACAGGAATTGGGTTGGTTGCTGGAGAGGTTAGAAGATGAACATTTTTGAGGGTAAATGCTGGTGAAATCAAGACTTCCTAGTTGAGCTTAAGAGGAGAGATCACACATCTTTTTGGCTTCATTGGGGAGTGAGTGAAACTTGTCAAAGTAGAGGAGACTTCTTGCTGGACCCTGGGAGGAGCTTGTACAGCGTCAAGGAAAAGGTTGTAAAGTTCTTCTTCTTTTGAATTAATACAATCAAACTCATTTCATGGACTCCTTGACTTTCATGTTAAATATGTTTTATGCAATTGGCTATTCAGGTGCTATTTAATTTGTTTGCCTTATTTGTGTTTGTAGATTCGCGAAAAGGAGCTCATTTGGATCGAAGGAGCGAGGGCATCCACAAGCTTGCGTTGGACCTAAGGTAGGCCCTAAAAACACTTGTTTGCTATTGTTTATCAAAGCATATTTAGAGAAAGATAGTGTCTGGTTGGTTTGCTTGTCATTAGGTCTTCTTTAGATTCTAGGAAGGTCTATCTTGTCCGCAAGATCGACTTATTCCATGTGATAGTGACAAGATGAAGGAATAGGTTCCAAGAAGAAGGCCAAGGACTAGAGGCCTAAAGAGAGCTTTGGAGCTAGAAAAGAAAAGGGATGCAGAGCTAGCCAATAAGCTCACCCTAAATGAGCAATTTGCGAAAATGGTAAATGAGAACCAGGAGCATTAGCTTGAGAGGGTGAACACCCATCTTGAGAGACTCTTAGACAAGTCCAAAAGGGATATTGAAATTCACAAGAAGATGACTAAACATTATTGTTGGCTTTGTGTGCCCTGACCCAGGTTCAGCATTAGTTAGCCAAACAAATCGCTACACTACTGGCCCTTTCGGCATCAGCCCGCGAAGCGTGGACCAAAGTCTCACCTGAAGTAGTATGGGGGGATGCTGGAACCAAGTTTCTAGATCCTGATATGGTCATGATGTCAGTTTATACTCCCTGATCCTACCTTCGCACAGGTCGAACCTTAGGGCTTATCAATCAACCTTCTATTCCATGCTTCAGTACCTCCGTATAGGTATACGAATGACCTTCACGTAACCCTAACCACTGGTTCAGGCACTTACGCGCCTCTATAACTATGTATTGTATAAGTTCCCAAGTTATCTTAAGTGTTTACCTATTCTACCATTCAATTACAGTTATCACCGTGTAAACTATTGTTATTACTTACATTCAACTAATAGATATAATCACATACATTCGCACATCAAATAAGCATAAAATATAATCATATGCATTAACAAAGACAAAATACACAACAATTGCATATACTTCTCTTTATTGATATTTCCAACTTAGTACAAACACTGTTTTCCCTGCACACACAGCTGCAGGGGTCCACACACTCAACTGCGGACTTCTACCCTAGGCCTTTGCACACTCAGCTGCAGAGCCTCTACCTATGATAAGACCCGAGAACACTTAGACTTCTCCAAAACTATCTGCACTATAAAAAACTCCTCAAGCCTATGTCCAACTACTTAGAGCTTACTTACTTAGCTCCTTTTTATAAAATCCCATGGTTTGCAGCCCATGGTTAGATCTTCACAACCGACATGACACTTTACAAAATAAGGACAGAAAACCCTTTATGACTCTTGACACCTTCGTGCTCCGCAACCACAAAAAGTGTAGACTTTACAGCTTTATTATAAAATTGCCCCAAAACATGGGCTTTTAGCCCCAAAACTGCTCTTGGGGGAACCCGTTCCCAATAGGTCCCCAACACAAGCATGGTGACTCGCCCTCAAGTGATTCTGTGGGCACAATGATCTTGGCATGAAGGCCTCCCAGCTTGACTTATATGACTACTACCTCGGTGGTGCACTACACAGCCGCCTGCTTCACTTCTTCGACCAACTGTTTGGTTGTTGGTCCTAAACTGTTAGCCTAAATCTTCTGCTGAGTCTCCTGCAGACTAGCAAGCTTGCCTTCAATGGAGTCCATGATCAAATATGCCTCATCCAACCAAGGTTTCAAGTGTGCCTTCATCACTGCCTCTTTGTGCTGAGCTGCATCTATCTATTCCTTCAGTGCTTTGGCCGCCTGTAGCTTTACAAGTATCTATGTGATGGTGATAGTGCACGCTATCCCTTTCATCTCGTCGTATCGCTACTACAGTTCTCGCACCTCTTTCTCCAACCTTTATACATTAGGATATTCTTGTAGACTGGTGAATACTTTGAACAACTATTCAAACAACCTTGTGCAGTCCACTACTACATTGTCTACTATTGCTATTGCCTCTATGACAGCGATTGCACACTGCTCCTTTATTGATCTGGAGGTTTAGCTCTAGCTGAAACTTGGCCAGCTTGCTACAGGCATCACGCACCCCTATAACAAGTTTGTGGATGCGCACCTCTACCGGCTCTCCCTAAGGAATGGCCAACTTCGAGACCATTCAGCATGCTTCCTCTATGACCTAAACTATGTGCTTGTTTCGGTCAGTCACGTCGTTCATGGTGGGGATGGTAGAGTCTTGTTATAGGGCCATTTGTCCATTATTTATCTTCTATTGACTGATTACATGCAAAGCGCGTTGTTCACGGCCCCTCAGTTCCGTGATCACCCCATCCTACAGCAGGTGAAGTGCCTTGCTAGGAAGCGCTACCAAGTTCAACCCTAGCGAGCCTATCAACTTCAATCTCTGTGGTCAGTACTCCATCCAGCAGTACTATCGATCAGGAATACTTCATGCGTAGCATCTCAACAACTTTTGAATTGCCGATGGCCACGCTGGTGGACATCGCACCGGTCTGTGATGCATGGATCTATAGCTCTCACAAACCCATCTGGATGGTCCCCAATGCTTGTTGTTGCTACTACTCAAACTACTATAGTACTTCAGTGGTGGAATCCTGCACTGTATCTCCAATTTCATTCAAATCTCCCTTTGTTAGGGTGATTGGGTCCACCAAAGTCTTATTGGCCTTGGATTTCTTCCGTGGCCGAACATTTTCCTATCATCTTAGACACTTGATATGGAACAATGCCGTCTATGGGTCCACTCCACCCTACTCTGTCTGCTTGTCCACTTCTTCCTTTGTCTCGGGCAAGGGTCAGAGCTGCGCTCTTCTCCTCTTCTCTATCCACCCTCCTGTTGTGTGGCATCGTGCTCTTCCTGGGCCTTGTCATCGGCGACCTTCCTCTTCTTCTCAACGAGATATGCCATCTTGAGCTTGGCCTCCTTGTTTTTATGCTGTACAACAGTCTTGCTCGATCCCACTGCCAAGTCTCAGGCAGCGCACCACTATGATGGCCATTGATCAAGAACTACATTGATCACATCATTGGTGACCAAGTAAGGAAAGTCATGCCACTTTTGCTAAGGGTCCTTCCACACCCTAATTGATATGTGGTGGAAATATACCTATAACTCCACGTACTCCACGTAGATGACAACATCGGCTTGCAATTGATAGCCATGTGGACATTCATCTCCATCTAGATCCAAAAGATCTTGCTATCCTTGATGCGTTGAGCATCCTTAGTCGCCCACATCAAAGCGTACTTTGCCACCTCTGATAGGTCTGTTACGATTGAGGGAAATTGATTGTATTTTTGGAGCTCCCAGGCTACCAACACAATGGATAGCAAGAGCCATGCATGGTGGAAGGTTTTGCTGAGATCCTATGCCTCATGGTAGTTCGCGAGGAACTCACCACAGAGGTAGCATGCCCAGTTAAACTGAATCTCTTCTATGCATTGGGCCACTAGAGCTATGACACGTGCCGACATTTCATCTGCGTGACACTTCTGCATAACTTTTCCTCCCAAAATCTGCATGGCTACTTGACCCCAGGGTCACAGATACTCGAGATGGCATAGCCTTGCGGCTTCTTCGTGAGCTTGAATTTCTCCTTCATGGCCTCTGCAAGGACATGCTCTTCACCTTTTTTGCCAAACATCATGGCCAAATTTTCCCCTGTATATGGAAGCTGCATGATCCTATGGATCAACATGTCCATGATGGGTATCAGCTCCTCCAGCCATAAAAATCCATCATGCACCAAGCATAGCAGCTACTTGATTACCACCACTGTAATGGGTGTGCGATTGTAGTGTGGCACCCAGAGCAGGTTGAGCAGACCTACCTTATCTACACCCTTGAGCCACATCCGTGGTTCCAGCACGGTCATCCCGGTGGTTGTATGAATAATGTGGTGCATTAGCTGGTCTGTCACCAAGTGAGGGATCTTCTCAGTGTCAGCTAAGTCCCATTCCTCTAGCTTCAATAGTGGAACCTACCCCAAGTGCGGTCATTCAAAGATAATCTAGTCCGGCAACAGAGGTGTGTGCAAGGTGACCTTGCTCTCGTCAATGTCCTTCGGCACCTTGGCCTTGCCCCTACATGGAGGAACGTATTTGGGAAATTTAGTAATAGGGTCAGACCCCTCAACTTCAACGTCCTCCATTTCCACCCCGACATCCTCATCATCCATTGGGATGTCGCCAATTTCTTCCTCCTTCGGTTCCAAGTTAATAGTTTTTCCTTTTCTTGTGCAGTGGGCTTGTCCTTCTATGGGTTTTGCCTAGGCAAGGCGCACACCAGTGTTGCAACCTACTATCCATTCTTGCCCTTCACACTCTCCTTGGTCAGGGTAAGCTTTGGTCTAGGTGTCCATGGTGACTTGGGGACTTCAGCTGGTACCTCTGCAACCTTCGGAGTAGCTCCCTCTGCCTCCATAACAACTTCTAGCACAGCTCCCTCGGGTGTCACTGCCTCGACGTCGTTAGCTCCTGATCCTAAGATAATGTCACGGATGATGTTATGGCCGGACTCTAGAAATCGATCAAACACAGGCCAGTCAGGATTTTTTTTGAAGAATGCACAGCTCATTCATGTTTGAGAGCTCAATAACTCCATGCTCAAAATTCCAAGTGTTTTTCGTTGGGCAGCCACATGTAATTTATAGGCCATTTTGAATTCAAATATGACCGTTCCCCCCAAAATTGGTTCATTAATGCTAGATTGGCAGAAAATTTTCAAGGATCTTACCCATAAATTTCGTCTTAAATGCTACCCCCTCACTCCATTTGGTCATTTTTTCATCTTCAAATCATGAAAAATGACTGTGAATTTAACAATCACTTTCCTGCTGACCAGCGCAGTTTTTCCCTGGGTAGCGCAACTCTCTCCACACTATTGCGAACGCTGTGACATCTCCTCGTTCCATGCAGTTTGCTAATCAAAATTTCCCCAACCCAGGCAGTGTAGTTTAGTCCCGCACCTCCTTTCAGTTGCTAGGAGTGCTAAGACTATGCTACCTTCATATAGTCACCTAGCGGGATCACCGGTGTATGGCTTCAATCGAGTGCCATTCACTTTTCCTGGGAAGGGATCTCCATTCAATTTAACCAATTGAACTGCTCCACCATTAGTAATCTCCTTGATGACATAGGGCCCCAGCCAATGCATCCTAAATTTCCCTGGAAATTTATCAAAATTTCTGTCATATAACAAAACCGGATCATTTACCTTAAAGGTGTGCAGTTTAATGTGCTGATCATGCCATGCCTTTTCGTGCTCCTTTTGTACCTATTGGGGAAATTCAGCCAGAAATATTTCTTCCTCAAGCTCGGTGAGCTGCACAAGCCTCTTTTGCAGGGCTCCGTGATCCGTCATACCCGTGAATGTTGCTATGTGTAGACTAGGCACACTGTATTCCAGTGGCATTACTACTTCAACACCATATACAAGCCTGAAGGGTGTTTGTCCAGTCAACTTTTTGCACATCGTTCGATAAGCCCATAGTACCATGGGTACGCACAGATCCCAATCATTTCACTAAGCATTGGAAACATTTGTCAGCGTGTCCTCCAGTATCTTATTGAATTCTTCCACTGTCCCATTAGCCTGTGGGTGATAAGGTGTACTTTTCTGGTGATAGACCTGAAATTCTTCTGTCAATGTGTTGATCATTTCATTTAGAAAGTGTGTACCGCAATCACTCATCAAAATCTTTGGACACCCAAATCACGTCTGTACATACTGAAAGAGAAACTTCACAGCTATTGTGCATGTTTAGTCCTTCATAGGTTATGCTTCCGCCCATGAGTCAAATACTCAATCACTGTGATAATGTATCGCACACCTATTTTCTTTTCTTGAGGATGAATTGGTCCCACAAAATCTATTTCCCATTAGTCGAAAGTTTTTAACATAATTTGTGGGTTCAGAGGCATCTCATCTCTCTGTGATGGTTTGCCAATCCTTTGACACACATCACATGCCTGACAGTATGCTTCTAAATCCTTATGGAGGGTTGGCCACCACAACCCTGTGCGTAGAATTTTCTATGCGGTTGCTCTTCATTCATAATGCCATCCCATGACACCCCCATGAGTGTCTGCAAGGATACTGCTTCTTTCAAACTCTGGTACATATCGCTGTAATACTTCATCAGACCCCATTTTGTATAGATGTTTGGTAATGACAGAAAAATCTGCCGCGCACACCACTAACTCCTTTTTTTGCTAGCTAGTATAGCCTTCTGGGGCAGTTCCTGTCATTAGAAAGTGTATGATGTCTTCAAAGTGACCATCCATGACGGGCACTGCAAAGAGTTGTGGGTCAAGCAATCCTTCCTCCAAATTAGTGGGCTCCTCTCCCATTTCAATGTGCGACAGATGATCTGGTCCTGCGTTCAATCGTCTAAGCTTCACAATAACTTCAAAAGCATACTCCTGAAATAACAACAACCATCTACAGATCTTCCCCCTCAACACATGCTTATTGACCAGGTATTTTAGCGCAGAATGATATGTATACATCTTAATATGTCCACCCAGAAAATAGTGTCTAAACTTTTGGAGCGTGTATACCATAGCTAGTCCTTCACGCTCGGTGGTGGAATAGTTCTTCTCAGCCTTGGATAATTTCCTTCTTGTGAATGCTATAGGATGGTCCAATTATCCTTCACCATCCTGTGTCAGTACCGCTCCCAGCATAATACATGGCATGTGTACATGTACATGAAACTCCTTCTCCCAATCCAGGAAGAATAAAATCGGTGCAGTGGCCATTTTCTCTTTCAGCACATCTAAGAATTTCTGACATTCCTCTTTCTAGCAGAATATGACATCCTTTTTCAACAATTTCTCCATAGGCGTGGTGATCTAGGCATAGCTCTTGATAAACTTCCTATAGTACCCAGTATGTCCCAATGTTGCGTGTAACTATTTCACACTCTTTGGTGCCCCCAAGTTAATTATCACTGTGATCTTCGTGAGGTCTATCATCAATCCTTGTCAGCATACCACATGACCTAGAAAAATCCCAAAAAGGACACAAAACAAACATTTCTTCAGATTGAGCGCGATATGGTACCTCCGGCAGGTATCAAGGATCAAGCAAAAACTTTCCACGTGGAACTTTACCAATCCAAACACAGTCTAGTCATCAAAGTACACTTCCAGAAACTTATGAATGAAGCATTTGAATGTATAAATGACTACACGCGAAAAAATTGCAGGCACATTATTTAATCGAAAAGGCATTACGGTGTACTGAAAACATTCCCATTTAGTCGCGAAGTTTGTATTGCTTCTATCTTCAGGCACGATTTTGATCTGATGGTACCCATAGAACCCATTAGTGAAGGAGTACACTTCCTGGCCACCTACATTATCTAATACCTCATGAACGAAGTCAGGAAAGGATCATGCACGCAAGCGTCATTCAACTTCTAGAGGTCCACACATATCCTTATTTCATCCTTCTGCTTCTTTTCCTATACTACCATTGGGCTGACCCAATAAGATTCCTCTACGGGCTCAATTATTCCTACCGTGAGCATCTTATCTAACTCTAAATAGACATTCCCCTTATAATTTGGATTGAGATGGTAAGTTCGTTGCTTAACTGGCTTCGTGTTGGGCTTTAATGTGATCTTCATGCCCAGGTCTCCTATTATCGATTTTAACTCTGTAAACTTGGTAGGGAACAAATCTTGGTATTCATGGAGTAATTCAGTGACCTTATCTATTGTCACATCATCCCAGTAATCTCCAATCTTCGTGAATTTTGGTTCTGCCTTTGTGCCAATGTTTATCTGTTTAGTTTTCAGTGACGTGGTTATATCAAGATTCTCGATCTACGGTCCCTCAACCTCGTCGTGACCTTCGGTTTTGAGAATAATAATCTTTCAGGGATCCTCGTATTCTTCTTCAACAGTCATGTTATAACATTCCAGCGTGTGGCTCAGTTGAGTGGTCCAATCAGGTTGAATCAGATCCAAAGGATCCCACGGTATTCTAAAGATTGTTGCTTTAACTTCTTGCAGTGTTTCGTCAATACAGTTAAATCCATCTTTGAAGCTGAACGTCATTATGAACCCTTCGAGCAAAATATCCCAATCTTCTATGCCATGGCAGAGCTCTGTCTCCAAGTACCAGTTCACCAGGATGACATCCAGGGTGTGATAGAACAAGTGCACCCATTCAGGTTGGGGCTTCACTCCATAAAAATTAGTCCATTTGGCCAAGTGATTGCGTGGATCATCCTTCCCATCATACTTGTCTGTCATCTATACCTTCAGCTTCCCAAAGCATATTCTCATCATCCTCCTATATTCGAGCCAATCATAAAAACTACCCTTGTGTGTACCCCACCATCTTGGGGGTCTAGCACGTAGTGCCCAATCCAAAGCCTAGAAGTGCTGCTTCGTTGGTGCTTCCCTCTCGAGTGCATCCAAAAACACATCCACATCATTCAAGCCATCATAAGTGGGTAGATTTCTTACTTCTGATGACACACAGTGCAGCGACCGGGTCATCATGTTACAACTTAGCGTAGTTACTTCATGTAGTTGATTCTGCTAGCGCACTAATTCTTCATCTGAGTCTGTGGTGTAGGAACTCTCGCGATCCCACGTAATTCATCCATCCACTATTGGATTCACCCAATCTTGGTCTTGTGTTGTTATCTTATATATGCAGCCCAAATTTTCATCGCTTTCATAATCACAGACTGGTTCAGTATGGTGCAATCCTTCTATAGGATCTAGTAGTACTACTACATGAAGCGATTTCTTTTCAAATATCATCTTTTGCTTCTTTAAATTAATTACGTTGTTCATTTCAGTAGCCCAATAAATCCCAAGGAGCAAAGGATAGGGTTGCTATCATCCAAAATTTCTATTACCTCAAAATCACCGAATGTGCTCGCACCTTCATTATCTATAGTCACTCCCTACAACCATCCCAAGGGGATGATCTTCTACTGATTTTCCATCCTTAACTGAATCGGAGACCATTGTAGTGCAGGTCTCCCCATCCGCTCCCAAGTCTGCTTTGGCAAAACATTTGCATCTAACCCCAGATCTAGAATAACTTGATCCATTTCGTATTATGCTATTTGCACGGTGAGTCTAATCATGTCCCGTCCCTGTCATATGCTTACCAATATTTTGGACTACACGCAGTTCACAAGGAGCATTTCCAGCACATCTATTTATAAGTTCCTGTAACCCCTTTACAACCTTGCTATTGTGCAATAGCTTCATGTAGGTCTCTAGAAAGGTCATAAGCGTAGAAGGGTCCATTTCTTCAACCAGTTTATCTCGGCTCCCTCAGGTAGAGGCCTCAGTGAAGCTCTTCTTTGCTTCCATGAATGTTTTGCATGCGTGCTCCAAATCAAATTCAACCTCCCTCTCTAGAGCTTTTTGAACCCACAAATTATCTTCAGGTTGTTAACCTTTATCGTTGCCTATTGCACTTCCACTTCATAACACTATACTCATATTCAGATCTTCTTCGCAAGGATCAACCCTCATCATCTGCAGGTTCTGAGTTAGTTGTGGAGGGAGTTCCCCTTTCTCACGTATTCTTGCTATCAGCGTAGGAAAACCTTTGGTCTCATGATCAAACTAGGTACAATATTTGTACGACGGACACATCGAGTTAGTGCACTTGCAGGCATAATGCCCTGGCCCTCTACGATTGTAACATATTAGATGTCCCCGACCTCTGCCAGGTCCTCCTCTGCCTCGACCACGTCCACACCCATGAAAGCCTATCCATGCTACGCTAATGCCATGGTTAGGAGGCCACGTTTCTACCAGAAATCTATAGGTTGGTGTTCTATCCATCATTAATTCATAAATAAGGAAATTGCATTCATCATGCCCTCCTGACTTACAAAAGTTGTAGAATAGTTATTGAGGTGTTTGTACAAAATTTTTCAGCAAATGACAATTATCAGTCATATGTTTCCCTTCTACTTGACATATAGTGCACCACAACGCAGGCCCCACGCTCGACCCTGCTTGGGTTTATAGCCTCAAAGGCGTCGATCCTCCTCCTGCAATATAGCTTGAAAAGACGGGGCAATGGTATTTGTCATGCGCTTGACCTTTACCTTTCAGGCACCATATCACTTCACGCACCTATGGTCGAACTGTCTTGTCATTCTTTAAGCTCCACAGTTCTAAGCAAAGATCTTGTAACTGTGCGTGGATTTGCTGAACTCCTAAATTTAGATCATGCATCGGCATTTCATGCAGTCCCATTGCAATCTCCAAGGCTTCTGCTTAGGTTGTAATCTTACGTTGTGATAGCGCAACCCTTAGGTTAGGCAAGAGCGAAGACATGAACCATTCGCGGTGTTGCCCATTTGTTAAATTCATACTAGCTTCACAGATTATACACTTCAGTCTCTGATCCAAATCCCAAGGTGTCTCTCCTGGCTTCATCGCGTTTTCCTTGAATCCCACAATCAACTGCGCTTTAGACTTAGGCCTACTAAATGATTTATTCAACACGGTCTGGATCTCTGCCAGCACAATGTTTGGGTTATCAATAGAGCACTTGATATACTAGGTTAGCTCGTGATCCTGCAAAGCACTAACCAATGTCACCTTCTTCATATGATCATCTGTAACGCCCTCGACTTCCCATACAACCTTCATGATGAACCAGAACTGGTCCGGGTCCTCATTTCCCAAGCCCTTGAACAGTAGTAGCTTTGCTGAATTCACCATATTGAACTGTGGTGGAGGTGGTGGTGGTGAATATGGAGGTGGTGTAGGTGGATGTGATATTAACGGGAACCCCTATTTTATCAATTGAACTATGCTTCACGGAGAAACCTGTGCTACTCCCTAGTCATCACTCATAGGAAGTGAAATCGACGGGCTATATTCAAGACCCTTTCTTCCTTCATTTTTGTAGATTTTTCCACTTCGCGTAGCCCCTAACATCAAGGTAGCTACATAACCTACTTTTTGCACAATAGCATCTTAATCCGAGTGTTTAAATACTTCAAGTACTTACCTCGCAGACACTTGAAAAAGCGCCACTCCGCTTTGCTGTAACTGACTGAAGTATTGACCGTGAATTCGGCTACAAATCCTCCTATAATACAATCAAGCCAATGATCAATAGCATGAGTGATCTTATCCTCAGAAGATTCCAATCTCCGTACTAATTCTGGGGTCCAGACAATAGGACTGTCAAGCCTCCACCTTCCTTGGCTATCTGCTAGCTTTGTGATCCACTCATATAACTCAACTGGAAAGGAATAGAAAAATATCTCGTGGATTTCTGTATACAAGTACCTGTCTAGCCACTGTTCCTTCATTAGTCATGGATTTCTATTCTCCTACACCTCGAATTCATGGATATTTCTATCCAACTAGCCTTTGATCTCATTCTTAGTTAGATTCCAGTGATACGTCATCACACATCTCTCATGTAGATCTCGGTCCCGTCAACGGAACCATTTGTTGGCTTTGTGGGCCCTAACCTACATTTAGCATTAGTTAGCCAAACAAATCCATACACTACTGGCCCTTTTAGCATCAGCTCATGGAGTGTGGACCGAAGTCTCACCCGAAGCAGTATGGGGGGATGTTGGAACCATGTTTCCACACCCTGATATGGTCGTGATGTCAGTTTATACTCCCTGATCCTGCCTTCGCGCAGGTCGATAAAACTTAGGGCTTATCGATCTACCTTCTATCCTGTCCTTTAGTACCTCCGCGAAGGTATATGACTGACCTTCACACAACCCTAACCAGAAGTTCAGGAACTTACATGCTTATGTAACTATGAATTGTATAAGTTCCCAAGTTATCTTAAATGTTTACCTATTCTACCATTCAATTACAGTTATCGTCGTGTAAACTGATATTCTTACTTACGTTCAAAAAACATATAATCACATACATTCACGCATAAAATAAGCATAAAATATAATTAGATGCATTAACAAAGACAAAATACACAATAATTGTAGAAAACTTCTCTTTATTGATATATCTAGTTCATTACAGACTCTATCCACCCCACACACATAGCTGTAGTGGTCCACGCACTCAGCTGCGGACTTCTACCCTAGGCCTTTGCGCATTCAGCTGCAGAGCCTCTATCTATGCTAATACCCAAGAACACTTAGACTTCTCCAAAACTATCTGCACTATCAAAAACTCCTCAAGACTATGTCCAACTACTTAGAGCTTACTTACTTATCTCCTTTTTATACAATCCCATAGTCCGCAGACCATGGGTAGATCTTCACAACTGACATGAGACTTTACAAAATAAGGGTGAACAAACCTTTATGACTCTTGACACCTTCATGCTTCGTGACCACAAAATGTGGACACTTTACAACTTTATTACAAAATTTCCCAAAAACATGGGCTTTTAGCCCCAAAACTGCTCTTGGGGGAACCCATTCCCAACAATTACGCCTAGAAAGAAAGGATTTCCAGGGCAAAACTCAAAGCTGCAAAGAAGAAGATTGAAGCCTTGACCAAGAAAGAGGAGAAAAGGAGGCTAAACATTCTTATCGAGGCATCACTCCATGCCTCAAACACATGATGCCATAATCCCACCAATTTTGATAAGTTTGGAGAAAATTTTGCAAGTTGTGGATTTATGTGTTTTTTGAGGCATTTTTAGCACAGTAAAAAGGTCAAATGCGTAGCACCTAGGGTTTTGCGCTCTTTTATGGGGAATCTAATGCGAAAAAGGTCAAAATATGTAGATTCATAGTGATGAGTACATGCACACTGTGCATTTTCTAGGCATTTGATGACAAACAGGTCAGTCAAAAAGGTCAAAAACCACCAAAAAACCATGTTTTTGCCTCATTTCTGGCTTGGGCATTGTGTGTTTACTAGTCTCGGGAGATTGAGTTTTGAAAAGGAAAATGAGCTCCAATTTTAAAGCTAAAGACATTTCTAGAAAGTAGACTTGAAGGGATTTCAAACAAGAAATCTTGGAGAAACTTTGGAGACTGGTAAGGTACCCAAAAGAAGCCCTGAACTTGGAGGGTGCATTTGACAATGAGAGGGCATGTTTGACAAAGAAAGGGCATGTTTGACAATCTTCTCCAATTTTCTGAGTTTCTCTCTTGTTTTGATTTTCACCTTGGAAAATGATGATTTTACCTATGTAAATGATCAAATTGAATGTAATTATCATGCTTTTACTATTACTTAGGGTAAATGCATTAGGTAAATCAAGTAGATGAGGTATAATGAATCAGTTCACTTAAGATAGGAATCGGTCACTTGGACCATCCTTCAATTTAGCCTATCAGTTCATATTTTTGTGTAATATCTTCCTCACCCCATGGATTCAACCCCTGAGGATGAGGGGAAGTGGTTTTCATGTCTATTTAGTCTCTTTCTTCACCATAGACAAGTGTTGGACTCTCTTGAATTTTGTAATAGTATTTCAGGCTTTGGCATGGAATATATTGGATGAGTTGCAGCTGTTTTGGTCGGATCCTCGTGGCATGGTAATTTGATCTTGTTTCTTCTTTTGTTTCATATGTATGAATGTTTTTTACCTCACATGATCTATTTCACTCTAACTATGTTTGATTTTCAAGGTGTGATAAGAAGAATTCATCTTTGTATTCTTTGTTTTGGGAAAATCATCATAGATTGTTTCATTTCGTCAGTTTAAAAAGAATTCATGACCCTCATGCTCTTTTTAGCACCTCACTAGTCTAAACCATCTCATCACTATACTATGAAGTTTAAAGTACCTTTCCTACCTTGACCCATCAGATGTTTGCAATTTTGATTCACTTTTCCCTAACCCAGTTCATTCTCTGACCTGATCCACTCATTCTTGTAACTACCCAACCAAATCAAATCAAACAATCATCTGCAATTTACATCTAGCCTAAAACACTAAACTATCCAACCCTCCTAGTTGTGGCCCTTTGGAGAGATCCCTCTTCGGCTTGGTAGGGCTAGCTACCAAGATAAAATATTGGTTTGTGGTTACCTCAGTTGGACACTTCCTCAAACTTGGAGATCCGGAGGAGAGATACCATACTGGCGCTGATGACGGGGAATGAAAGCTTCATTTTCCTTGGGTGTATGACAAAGTTTAGATCTGATTGTTGATGGTGGACAGTGATTAGGCACACGAAGGCTGAAATCATTCACCTAGAGACTCCATTGACTAAAAGATCTAGAAAATCAACACTGCATGGCGATTCCACTTTTCAAGAACCAGTAGTTTGAAAACCTTTTTGGTGACTTCATTGTTGTCAAGATGAGTTCTACTGCAAGAAGAAATCACAGGTATGCTCCTATGGATCAATCTCAAATCCCTAGATTTCCAAATCCTATTCCTGATGTTGACTAGTTTGGAAATATTGCTATATTTAAAAATGGACAAGAAGGTGATGCTACTTTGCATTTAGTAAGGTTTCATGTACATGTATGTAGACTAAGAGTTGAGTTTCTTGAGGGTTGTCTCATGAAGTTGTTTATGGCTACCCTTGAAGGTAAAGCTAGGGTATGGTATGAAAGGTTACCAGAAGGAAGCTTATGTTCTCTAAAATATTTCCATAATGTGTTCTCCCACCATTATGTGAAGTCTTATCTTTCTTTACAAAGTTGTGATTATAGTGATGGTTTCAGTGCATATCTTGAAAGTATTGATATGTTGAATGTATGGATGATGAATAAATCATTGAAGCCTTATCTGATTTTTCCCTTCAACAATAGTCTAAAGAAGCCAGTCACTTTGATACAGAAGATCATAGTCAGCATATAGTAGCTTCCTATTTACTTGAATATGAAGGAATTTTGCATCTTGATAGCCAAAAGGAATCACATGAAATGAATCAGCAATGTGATGAAAATTTATATACTCCTTTTCTTGAAATTAACAAAGATATTCAACATCCTTGTCAAACTTTAGGAGGGAAAGAATACAATTGTTGTTTTGTCCAAAGAAAACAAAGAGTACTTCCTCCCTTGACTAAAGAAGAAATAAATCATATTCTTAATTTGCAAATCCATATTCCATCCATTATGAATGATGATGCTATTGTACAATCTTGCCAGTTTCCAAGTGATTATGAAGAGGAGAACGGTGATAAAGAAGAAGTTGTATTAGAGCCCCTTGCAAATACAAATCTTCCTCAAGGTTAAGAAAATGAAAGGTTTGTTGATCAAAAGGAGTTTGCCCTAGATCCCATAGATATGAACACTTATGCTGTTCAAAATATTATGTAGGATCCTTTTGCTAATTTGTTACAACCATACGGAAATAATTCTTATTCTTCTCCTTTTATTGATTCAGAAAAGGTAATGCTTCATAATTTTCAAGATCCCTTGGATGGTCTTTTGCAAACATTGGAGAAGATGAATGTTGTTTTGTTTATCAGCATAAAACTTGGTTTCAGTTTTCATTGTGAATTGCCTACATATACATCATTCTGCCTGCTCAAGGTAAGCGAGAGCGGAATTTCAGTAAGTAACCATCTACTAGATTGGTTACACTGGAAGGATCATTTCACCCAATCAGCAATGGTGGAAGAAGGGAAAAAAGTGGAGGGACATGCCAATGTGTTGCCTCTGGCTCATGAAGAGGAAACAATTCATCTTGACAGTTGTTCTGATCTTTCTGATGATCATCAAGATCTGTACTTTGCACATACTTTTCAATATCCTTTTACTAGTTTGCCGCAATCATTAGATCATGATGGTTATCTTGTTTTGAATCATAGTTTTCAGCTTCAGTTGTATGTTGAGTTTCCAATCTTAAAGTTTTTTGTATATAGTGTAAATGGAGGACAATCAGGTATCTAGTTGCTTGATTGTCTTCATTGGCATTTTTCCTTTACCTGATTTAGCAGTCATTTTCAATAGTTAGAATAGAATAGGGTGTGGATTTAGTTTTAGCAACAACTTTCTTTCAAGTTCAGTTTTCAGCAAGTGATGACATAATTCATCAAGGTTTGAAGCTTGAAGAGAAGGCCCTAAGGCTCTGATGATCTGAGAGTTTGGATTGAAATTTTCAGTGTTCTGTTTGGTTGTTAGTTTTTGACCATATTCGGTTTGGTTGTTAGTTTTTGACCATATTCATGACTTGTTGCTAAAGAAACAAGTCACGAAGGCTCAACAATCACCCGAAGGTATGCATGCAAAGATTTGCATGTCTTCCTACATCCTAGGTGGAATATGTGCCCAACAAGAGTTCCTAGACTTGGAGTGGGCATAGTCACCTGTGGAGACTGTTGTGAACATGTATTTCAAGTTGTTTTCCAAATGCAGCTTAAGAGGAGTAATCATACGATTGTCCAACCATTTTGTCACCCCAGTATACAGAATGATATTCAAATAGGATCCACCTTGCATGTCAAAGGAAGAAATGGAGGCATTGTTAGGCAATGCAGATTGGTATGCCTTACCGTCTGACACCTTCATCCCAATGTTCAGTGTAGAGAAGCCTCCACATGTTCTACCAAATTTTCCTTAGACGTACTAGTCATGCAAGAAGTAGTATATCACATCTCAGCAGGATTGGATGCTAGATTGCATCGGAAGAAGAAGGCACCTTCACTCACTCTTCTATTGCATATTGGGTTATATGAGATCTGAAGTATCAAGCAAGTGGATGTCAAAGTAGAACAAATGAGGAAGTACTTGTTCGACCTCCAAAGCTTCAACCTGTATGACCCAAATTGCATTGTGAAGGATCACTGCATGAGAGTTCAATTCAACTGGATCCATGGGGCATTTCATTGGGCCAAGGAAGACTCATGGAGTAATTTCTACAATTCCTCGAGACCCAATGAATAAGTTGGCTTCCCCGTAGAGTGGTTAGCAAAGTAGCATGAAGCAGCATCATGGAGAGCACCAGCAGTAGCAGCAGTAGCAGAGGAAGTAGGGCCAAGCATACCTATATGCGACAAAGGGAAGAGGAAGATTGTCGATCGTAAGGAGGAGGAGAAAAGCTGCAAGTTTCAAGTAGATCCACTTGTAGAATAAGAAACTATGGTTATCCAGGCTAAGAGGCAGCAGCGTGACAAGTGAATCATGGAAAGATAGAGGGACAAGAAGAGAATGGAAGAAGCATAGAAGGAGTTGCATGAGCTGAGGGAGAAACTCTATAAAGAATAAGAGCTACGCCAATAAGAGAAGGAAGCACAGAAGTAGCGGATACAACAGGGGGCGCATCATGCATAGACAGACGGAGCAGCTCCTGTACAAGTAGTTGATTCATCTGAATAGTTGGCATCAGGAGAATGGGGTGAACCATTGCAGTGGCAATACTTTGGTCATGAGATAGAACAGACACTTGAACAATTGGATGCAAGAATGGAGCACCAAGAGTTGGAACAGGACACTACCCTCATGCCTAACCCCAAAGAGGTGAACTCACCTACTTCAATGCATCCAGATGATGAACAAATCTCGAATGACCAAGGAGGCACTGCGATCCTCGGTGGTCAGCTAGAACAAGAGGTGCACAACATCTCCATTAACAAATCTCATCACAGAGTTGTGCAATCTCATAGAGTACCAACTCTGGAGGATCAAACATCCCCTGCGCAAGTTGAAGAATAAGTGATCGTGACTGATGTGCACAAGCACCTAACTGCTTTGGTCGATGCAACTAGAGTGTATGCTGAAGTGACTAGCTCAAGTGTTCATTTCCTCATAGCTGAGAATGAGAGAATGACAAAGGAACTACAGGTGGCCAAGCAAGTAAGACACTTGGTGACAATGTCCGCCTGAGCTAAACTAAAGAAGGCAATACTAGATGAAGTATTGTCCCTTGACACAGTTGTGCACGCATTGTACTCCAAATTTGGTATTGTGCACCAAGCAATCGTCCATCTCCACGGATGGCAGCAACAATGTACAAGAACAACACGCATCTTGAAGAACATACAGGCTGATGTTGATAACATGCAAAAGCATGGACGATGAAGTATAAGGGAGCCTTGCTTCACTTGCCAAAGGTGATGAGGGCCAATGCGGTCGAGCTACAAGCACATATTCAGAGTCAGATCCAGAACTATGACGACCAACCATAACTCATCACTAGCATACAGGCTTCCCATGCATGAGTATTCAAGATCATGGATGTTGTGGTGCACACACATGTGATCCCATCACTTGGGACTCTCACCCAGGAAAAGACAAAAAAGTAGGTTTGACAGGAGCTTGAGTCATACTTCGATGAGTTGATGTGCATCACCACCAACCCAGACTTTTCTATCAGTGTAGACATCATGCGCAAGTATGTTGTTGGTCCGACCACATTGAAGACAATGACACACATGGTTTCAGACAAGTTCACATGGGTACATGTTCATTGTAATGTTGAGTGATGTCAAGTGTAAGTGAAGTCTCAATAGTGGATGTAACAGTCATAGAGTAGATGAAGAGTCATGAGGGTAGTTGAATGGTCATAAGGGAGAATGTCAAGGGTCACCACACCCTTTGCTATAAATAGTCCCTCATAACTCATTGTATAGGCTTTTGGTCAGCCAAGCTTCTATTAAGACTATCTTGAAGAAATCTTGGATAGTATTGTAAAGCACCTTGGCTTCTCCACTGCAAGGAGCTAGTTCATCTCTTTGGAGGAGTAGGTAAATGTGGCTGTAACATTTCACTGATGGGGCTAGTAGGTTTACATGGATGTATTGTATGCTTGGAACTTACACTTATTTATATAATAAGAGCCAACACATTTTGATGCATATGTTGTTATTGTAGTTGGACTATTCTAGTTGCCTTAATGATATATGTTTTTTAACTTACGTATTTGTGTCTGAACTAATTTGAATGCAATTATATGAATCTTGTTGAAAATGTGTTGTTGGTTTAACCATCAATTTGGATTGTCAACTGCTCTTCTTTCCAGCATGTGATGCATCTTCGCTCGTGTGTTCCCTTCCCAGCTGAGTACTGATATAGGTTGTCATGGGGCACACTCATCTCACCCCTTTATGTTAGAACCTTTCATACACCTTCCCTAATTCATTGCAATGGTCACATCCTTGCTACTGACAGAGTTATCCTACTTGCCTCTGTGCGACATCGCTGTCAAGGCATTACCTTACGACCCACCGCTAGGACTCCTAAACCGAATGGTCTGAGGTTTAATTTGGACTTCTTACTGGGTAGGTCTCCTTGACAAGTTGTGTCCTCTCATCTAGTTTTGAACCTTTGCAAATCTTTCATGGAGTCTTGCACTCTTCTTCCCCGTGGTGTTTTTCGAATCATGAAGATGTCTCCATCACGGGGAAGCTTTTCAATCTCTTGTCCACTCACACATATTATGGTGAAGGTGAAGTGGCCTGGCCTGAGCACTTACATAAATTTCTTTCCATGCTTCATGAGGAAGATGATTTTTCTGATGAATAGGCCAATTTGCTACTTGCATACACACTTCACAAATCTCCATTTAGTTGGGTGCTCAGCCTACTGGTTGACACCAATCACTCTTCTGAGTACTTATGTGATCTTATTGAAGACACATTCTATCATTTTGATCCAGACCATCTTGACCGGAAACTGTTACAACAACGGAGGGGCTCCGCATGAATCAATTACTGATTTTTGGTAGCGCTTCCGTGTGTAGGTTTTAACCCCGTACATAAATTACCTGCATATGAATTCTAAAACAAAGAAAATAAACAATGTGATATAATAACACATAAAACACATATACATAGAGATTTTCCTCTGGATCCAAAAACCGAGACTATCAGATTGATTTTTCATTATGTTCCTTTCAATGTTACAATACATATTTATACATGCCGAAGCATCCAATACCATGTACCAAAAACCATCGCGTCCAAAACCATGTGCGAAAATAATGCACAAAACCATAGGTAGGTCCGTCCAACCTAACCTGTACACCTCAAACCCCCTGTGATCCCCCCATTACACAATCGGCGCAACGAAGGGGGGGCTCCACCCCCCCTCTAACCCCCCAATTCACTATGTGGGCTAGTCGTGGAAAAAATATAACACAACCTAACATTCTCCCACTTTTTGTTTTCTTTCCACAGGAGTCCACAAGAGAGCTTAGTCATTTATCCAGCCCTGCAATGCCCATTGTTTATCTACACCAAGAGAAATTCTCATAGCTCACAGATTTTGTCAATGCATCTGTAGTATTCTTCAAGGTGTCCACCTTTACCAGCAACACATTTTTGTCTTCTATCATATACCTCACAAAGTGATATTGAAAATCAATGTGCTTTGTCTTTGAATGATATGCAGGGTTCTTTGCCAAGAAAATTGCACTTTGGCTGTCACAGTCTATCCTTATAGCTCCATATACTAACCCCATACTTGAACACAATCTATGCAACCAAACTGTTTCCTTGCTTTCATGAGTGGCTTCCATGTATTTTGCCTTTATAGTTGATAGTGCCACTACATATTGTTTCTTACTCATCCAACTGATTGCACCTCAAAATAGGTTAAACACATACCCACTTGTAGATCTTTTCTGATCGAGATTTCCAGCCCAGTCTGCATCAACATAGCCACAAATATCCAACACTCTATCCAATCCTGGTCTTCCTTGGTAGCACAAACCATAATCACTAGTGCTATGCAGATACCTGAAAACCCGCTTCACTGTTGTCCAGTGCTCCTTTCCTGGGTTTGACATAAACCTGCTCAATACTCCCACTACATGTGTAATGTCTGGTCTAGTATAGACCATTGCATACATCAAGCTACTAACTGCACTTGCATATGGAACACAGGATATGTCCTCTTTTCTTCTTGTGTCTTCGGACACTCTTCAGCGGATAACCTCATACCTACAGGAATAGGAATCTTAACTGGTTTACTATCCTGCATATTAAACCTCTATAGTATTGTCTCAACATAATTCCTCTGGTTTAACCGAAGCTTCTTCTTTTCCCGGTCTCTTTTAATTTCCATGCCCAAAATATAGTTTGCAACACCAAGATCTTTCATGTCGAATTTGGAGGACAATTGGGTCTTCAAATCCTAGATAATTTCTTTTTCATTTCCAACCAGCAACATATCATCCACATACAAGACCAGATAAATAACATGGTCACCAATTAATTTAAAATACACATAGTGATCTACTTTGCTTCTAGTGAAGCCAAGTCCCCATATAAATGTATCAAATTTCTGATACCACATCCTTGGTGATTGTTTCAACCCATATAGAGACTTCTTTAACTTGCATACCAATTCTTTCTTACCCTTCACGACAAAGCCTTCAGGTTGCTTCATGTATATTTCCTCTTCCATATCCCCATGAAGAAATTTTGTCTTCACATCCATCTTTTCTACCTCAAAATCAAAAGTGGTAGTAGCAGATAAAAGTAATATAATAGAAGTTACCTTGGCAACAGGAGAAAAAATATCACCAAAGTCAATTCCTAGCACCTGGGAATAACCTTTTTCTACCAACCGAGCTTTGTGTTTCTCCACCTTTCCTTCTACAATTGTCTTCTTCTTGAACACCCATTTGCTACCAATGGGTTTCCTTCCAGCTGGCAACTCCACTAGATCCGAAGCCTCATTTTTGTGCAAAGATGCCATTTCATCAACCATGGCCTCTTTTTAGTGTTTTCCATCCTTTGAATCTACTGCTTCCTTCACAGTTTTGGGATCATCATCAGTAATAGATAAAGAAAAGTTTGAATAGAAAGCAGATGGACTATACCTTTCTAGCTACCTTCTTTCTTGAACTGATATTCTCACACCCGAAGTTTGTGGCTCTTCATCTTGTGATTTCTCCTCCGTTGTAGAGTCTGATTCTTCCTCCTTAGGCTTAAACTCTATCTTCTTAGGTTCCTTTGGTTGGAATTCATGTTTAATAACATCTTTCACCTCTCTGAATACCACATCTCGGTTTTACACAACCTTCCTTGTTACTAGGTTCCAAAGCTTATAACCTAAACCATCCTTATATCCAATAAAGATGCACTTTCCAGATTTTCTATCCAACTTGGTTCTTTTCTCCTTTGGAACATGTACATATGCATCACATCAAAATATCCTCAGATGTGAAAGAGATGGTTTCTTACCAATCCATACCTCTTGTGTAGTCTTATCCTCCAACGTTGATGAAGGTGATTTGTTGACTAGGTAACATGTTGTCTCCACCGCCTCTGCCCAGAATTCTTGTCCTAACCTGGGACCACTGATCATGCTTCTTTCCCTTTCCATCAACATCTTGTTCATTATTTCTGCAACTCCATTTTTCTCAGGTGTGTATGGAGTAGTATTCTACTATGCTATACCACACTTCTTACGGAATTATTCAAGTTCCTTACTGCAAAAAAATCCACCATTATGTGTCCTCAACACCTTTATCTTCTTCTTTGTCTGGTTTTCCACCAGAGCCTTCAATTCTTTAAACCTGTCAAAGATTTTAGGTTTCTTCTTAAGGAAATATATCCATGTATTCCTTGAGAATTCATCTATAAATGATACATAGCACACAAACTTACCCAGTGATAGAACCTTCACAGGGCCAAACACATCACTGTGTACAAGTTCTAATATTTTTTTTGCCCTCTTTCCACCAGAGGGGAAACTCACCCGATTCTGCTTCCTAGATACACAATTTTCACAGAAATCAAAATCTAGAGAGCTATTACTCATAACTTCTACCATACCTTTACCATGAAGTATCCAAAGGCCCTTCTCTCCAATATGTCCAAGCCTTTGATGCCACAGCATGGTCTTCTCTCCAGAGACCACTAGATTTTCTGCTCCACTTTCAGGAACCACAGAGTTTTTTCTCCCATCAACAACAGTGCTACCATGCAGCTTGTACAGAGTTCCAATCTAAACTCCCCACATCAATACCAGTGCCCACTGAACCATCTTACAAGTATCCTTCTCGAACACTGCTTTTACACATGCATCATCCAACTTGCTTATAGAAATTAGATTTATGGCCAATGCAGGAATATGCAGAACACCCGAAAGTGTTCTAACCCTTCCACATCGCAACTTCAACTTTACTTTTCCACAACCAATGATTCTATCCTTCCTATCATCCCCTAAGAAGACATCACCACCATCATATTTTTCATTCTTGTAGAACCACTCTCAATGGGGAGTGAAGTGAAAGGATGCACTTGAGTCAATCAACCATGCCTCATGATCTACATGTGTACTTGAAGAAGCCAAGTACACATCCCCACCTTCATCTGATGTGGTTTTCACCTTTGCAGAAGGAGCATCATCAGATCCATTTCCTCTATCAGGAGCTTTAGATTTATAGTCCCTTTTGTCATGCCATTCCTTTTTGCATTTCCATCACACCACCTTTACAGGCTTTCCTAGAGATTTAGAACTCCCTCTAGATTTAGATCTCCCACTTGATGACTTATTTTTGTTTTTGTTCTGGGACCGTCCTCGTATAGACAAGGCATCACAATTCTGGCTCTCCATATTTTTCCGTCTCATCTCCTCCATCAGTAAGGATGAGACTATTTCATCAAACTACAAGGCAGATGTATTGCTACCTATTGCAATAACCAGACTATCCCACGAATCTAGTAGAGAACACCACAAACTGATGCACTTATCTTCATATGAAATTTTAATATCAACAAACAATAACTGACTTACCACAGTATAAAATGTAGTCAGATGGTCTGTCACCGAGTCTCCATCTTTCATCCTTAGGTTATACAGCGTCATCTACAGGAACAGTTTATTCACCAGAGACTTAGATTGGTACAATGTCCATAACTTGTCCCACAAAGCCTTTGCCATAGCTTCCCCTGATACATTCAGCAATACTGAATCTGAGACACATAATCATATTGTTCTCTTTGCCTTCAGATCCAACTTCTTCCATTCTTCATCAGACACTCCCATTGGTTTAGTACCTAGATCTACCATGATCCACTGTTCTTTATCCACCAACAGATCCTCCATCTTGAGTTTCGACAACTCAAAACTTTGAGCATTAAATTTTTCGATCTCTATCTTTCTACTACTCACCATCTTCTTTCACCACCAGAACCAAACTCGCAGATCTCCCACTAAACTTGGTCTACCATAGGCCCGAGCAAAACCCCTTAGCAACGAAGGCATCCCCTTGAAGCTAAAACAGGTCTGATACTAAACGTAGGTTTTAACCCCGTACAAAAATTACCTGCATACAAATTCTAAAACACAGAAAATAAAAAATGTGAGAGCATAAAACATAAAACACATATACCTAAAGATTTTTTCCTAGATCCCAAAACCGGGACAACCAGCTTGATTTTTCATTATGTTCCTTTCAATGTTCCAATATATGTTTATACATGCTGAAGCATTCAATACCATGGACCGAAAACCTTTGTGTCCAAAACCATGTGTGAAAATCCTGCACAAAACCATATGTAGGTCCACCCAACCTAACATAGGGTAGAAAACCAAAATTTTCCGAGGCGCTGCCCAGACTCTATAAAGGGGGGTTAGCTGCACCCCTCAAACCCCGTGTGACCCCCCCGCTATGCAATGGGCGCAATGAAGGGGGAGCTGCATTGCCCCTCTAACCCCCCAGTTAACTACGTGGGCTAGTCGTGGAAAGAATATAACAAAACCCAACGACGTGACTTGCAGTTTGAAGCTCCGAGGAGCCAGATGGAATTTTCTTATCTTTGGGACTGGTTCAAGTATTGCCTTAAGAGATCTGCCCATCCCAAGAGAAAGCTTGAAATCAAGCCTCTCTCAACATTCATCATTGATGGAGTTGCACAATCTCATGTAGATGTAGACACCATCTCAACTCACTATCAGCCTTCCTCTCATTCAATAGCTCCACTACTACCCAGTGATGTTGAATAGCATGCTCACATGCTTGTTCATATTTCACATTCTCCCAACATCACTTCACTCAATTTTCATGCAGATTTGGTTGTGATCCCTTCAAGTCCTCATATGAATTCTTGTCTATGACCTCTGTTTTCGCACTCGGGTGTTCATCTGAATGATTTTGTCTTCTGTTCATCTATTCTGAACTCTTCACTTGTTGTGAACGAGGAACAACCCATTGACAGATTTGGTGTTGCACAACCAACACGCATTGTCATTCATGAAGAGTATGAGTTGGAGCTTGAGCATCAACACTCAACGAAGGATGAGTTCCTTCTATCCAATCCCCCTCCGTTCTTTTGTAACCTCTTTGGTGAACCTACCATCCATGATTTTACATGTATGTCTTCATCCATGGATGCACCCATTGTTGATCACTCGCAGGACTCGCCGGAGGTTGGTCCATCATTCAACAATGGAGAGGATAAGGTACTCATTAAAGATCCACTTGATTCTTCATCTGTCTTTTCTAGAGACATATAGGATGAGTTCGTTCGCTTTTCATCTACCCCTCTATTTGATTTATCTGATCACGAGGTTACCGAAGTATTCATTGATTTTTCTAATCGTGGTAGTCGTGATCCATCTACTTCCATTTTTTATCACGATCATTACTCTATCGCAATTGATCTTTCAAAACCACTAGTTTATGATGATCTACCTGATGGTGAAGTTGAGACAACCAAGGTTGTCGAGGCACTTTAGGCCAAGCTGATAGTTATGTCAAGCCCTCACTCTCTTGGGGTCAGTCTCACTTCCGATCACAAAACTGTTCAATCACCCAAGGCTCCTCATCACTCATCTATATGCGTTGAAGATCCATCTCACACACAAATCACACTTCCTTCAGTCAAACTGCACGATCCCATTGCTCATGCATTGGAGGGGTCTTATATTGCAAGCACTCATGCATGATGCAAGTTATCTTTGTTTGTTTCATTTGCTTACATGTCATAGTCAAGAGTGTGCTTGTGTTTCAAAGTTGCACGTAGTGTCACACAATGCCATGATAAGTCCATGGACTACCCATCATGCACTTGCACTCACTTATGTCCCATGGGAACTTTGAAACACGAAGTGCGGTTGTCTTCATTGTTATATATTTCTTGATTGCTCCTTCACACACTTGGTTTCCTCACAGACCAAGCCTTCACCAACATGGATCTACTAATGCACCGATGGCTGCATTGGAAGTGTCACTTCACCTGATCAGGCCCATGCACCATTAGTGTAGGAGTAGGAGTAGTGTTTGCTTTCACTTGTTTACTTGCATGCTTGTTTACTTACGTGCTTTGTCTACTTCTTTGTTTTCATGCTTGTTTTCTTACTTGATTTGCTTTCACTGTTACTTCTGCTTTTGCTTTTCTTTGTTGTTTGTTAGTTCACTTGTTTTGTTCGTAGGTTAGTTTTTCATGGAACCATGTATGATAATTGAAGCGAGCTAGGTAAAGTACAAGAGAGCTTGTACAACTACCAGTACTTGGTTATATGTCATCTTGCCTCTGTATGATGAGCTTGTTATTTTTAGTTCATGATATGTCGAAGGAAGATACGTACTTTTTGAAGTGAAACTTGTGGAAAACAAAATGCTTGCACACTAATTAGTGTCACCTTCTCTAGTTGGTTTTTTTTGGGTTAACCCTTGTCAGCTCAGTCAAGTAGAGTAAGGTGAGGGGGAAAACCTTAACAGACACGTCAGAGATACAATAAACTACTTCTATGCTGGAACAACCTCTTCTGCTCTCAATAACTCGAGATCCCTCTTCCGCCTCTGAAATGAGAAAGTGTTATGCACAGTGAAAAATGAGAAAATGAAAAGATAAAAAAATCAAAATGAAAAATGAATAAGGTGAAAGAAGAGAAAGGCTTCCTGTGCAGGGAGGTAATGCAATTAACTCCACTGGGCTACTCACCAGGCTCGTTGGTAGCGGAGCCATGCTTGTGTTCCTATGTGACTCCACCAGGGTACAATCCAGGACTACCGGAAGTGGAGAAACACCAAATATGAATCTAAGACTCTGATGACTATACTGCTTGTGCACCTATATACCCCTCGACCGTAATCGAAACAACGGTGTTTCCTTGGCTCAGAATTTGTGTCAATCGACCAAGGGTTTTGTAGATGCTACATCTTATAATCAAGTTAGTGTGAAGCTAATATGAGATGAGAACTGAATAATACTTCCAGAGGTGTTAACCCTGTTTTTCATGAACAAGGTCCTTTTAGAGAGCTGGAGTTTTACCAGTGTGTCGTCAAGTGTTGTAGCGGCTACAACCATCCTCCAAAAGTTTCCCTTAGTGTGTTTTGGAGCCTCTCCACCAACCATTCACAGAACTTTGTCTTGCTTCATCAAGTACTCAAGCTTCAATGTTTTCCTCGCACAAAGGGAGCCTATCGATCATAGTCGATCCATTCCCCTCACAGGTTATTCACTTGGACATGGTCCAGTTGTAGGCTGAGCAACTTTCCCTTGAAAATAGTGCATTTCTAGAGGGCAGCCAACCTTCCCTCCATAAATTGTGCAATCCTCTAAAGCAGCCTGTTGGGCTCCAAGATTGCACAATCCTGCCAGTCGACACTCCTAGCAGGATTTGTGGAAAATTCCCGAGCAGGGCTACTCAGCCTAGGATTTGCGTAAATCTGGATAGCAGTTAGATGCTCTGCCTATACATTGTGCAATCATCCTGGGCAGTCAACCTAGCACCCAGCTAGGAATACGCATTTTTCCCAAGCAGTTGAGCTACTACATGCATGAACAGTCTGGTTGACCAGTTCTACCTGGGACCAAGGAAACTTGACTTGCATGCATGCATGACTTCGTCTTCCAAGAATAACAAGAGACAAGATACAAAGGGAACTCGATGATTCAGGGAGCTATTTTTAGCAGCCATGGGTTACACACAAAGTTGTTTTAAAAGTTTCCCTCCAAGTGTCACTTTTTCCTAGATTTGTGGCATGTGCGTTGTGAGACCCAACTTATTTATTCGACACATCAAAGCTCAATCATTCACATTGATATTGGAGCTCTGACATCCCATAGCACATTCAAGACTCTTCGACACATCCAACTCATCTATTCATAGGTAAGTGGCCTCAACTTGTCTTTTTCAGCATTTCTATCTCTTTTAGTGTATTCTCTTGTGTGATTGTTGTTTTCTTGATCTATTTGAATGCTTGATGTCATTTGCATGTATACTAGCTTGTCTTAGCTCAATTTTAGTTTTCATTGCTATCTCACTCTTGTCATATGCATGAAACTGTTTTGCCCGGACGTTCGCCGAACCAGTGAACTACCTCACCCACATGCATGTTGATCTAATTGTTGAATCTTCCATTCATGTTTTACATGCACTATCAATCATTTCTACTATCACTTCATGTTTCCATGCATTCACTGTCTTATTTTCTTTCAGTTTCCCATCGGTGAGTCGAGCCAACCTTGGTCTGGAATCTACCTTCACTAGGGCTGCATTGTGTAATCTGGGGAAGGAAGGCTCACCTTCCTCTCCAGAAATGTGCATTCCTTCATAGCACTATCCTCCAGGACTATTTTGCACATTTTTGGAGGAAAATGGCTGCTTCGCCCAAGAAATTGTGCAAATATGTCCCTGGATCAGCAGTCCTTCCCAACTAGAATTGCGCATTGCACAATCCTAGTAGCCAGCTACCTAAGTGGATTGCGCATTTTGCAGATCCATCATCTAGTCCTGCCTCCCAAATAGCCCAAGCTGCCTTTTGCGTAGTCTTGGCAGCTAGTCACCAAGCTTCCGAGTAAAATTTGTGCAATCTTGCTCATCAGTTTCCTAGGTATGTGTTGTGTCCTTCCCCAGATTTGCTTTGTTTCCACTGACATATTTCTTGCCATGCATGCTAGATGTTTCCAGATCTTTCAGGTGTTCATCTATCTCATTTGCTTCCAAGAGAATAGGATCACAAGACAATGATGGAGTTGCAGTTGGAGCAGCAGTTGAGAAGGTGTCCTCTAGTCTACTGATCTATGAAAATACGAAGTTGTATCTAGAAAAGGACATCAAACTAAAGTGGTAAGAGGTTAATGAAACATTTGCAAGAACTTTTGGGTAATACCTTGAAGACCGTCAGGTGTACATGAACATTCACAAGTCCGGCTTGTACCAGATTGCATGCAGATACCCCACGTTCCCATGCATGGACATGATTCATTGGATCATCTCTCACACTTATCCCGAGATGATGAACTTGATTAGTGTCAGTGGGCCGAAGCTTGCAACTTTTTGGGAAGGATATTATGATGAGATGTATCATATGTCAAAGCCTGTTATTGTCATGAGTCCTCCATTTAGCTTGCACAACAGCAGAGCTAACTCCAGACACAGTCTGAAGGATTAGGTAAAGGAGTGAGCTCATTTTAGGATGACACCCAACAAGATCTACAAGACAAAGATATTGAGGAAATCGTACCAAAACTTAGTCATATTCGCATGTTGATTGAGTGGCCAAGCAAGCACTTAAATCTTTCCTCAGAGTTTGGTGATTACATTGGACCAAATGGTTGGAGAAGGAAGACCATGCAATTGGTCTTCCATACTGACTCATAAATAGAAGCAATAAGTCACGAAGGCTTAGCAATCACCTCGAAGGTATGCATGTAGAGATTTTCATGTCCACCTAAATCCTAGATGCAGTCTGTGCCCAACATGAGTTCTCAGGGTTGGAGTGGGGATGGGCATCGATGAAGACTGTTGTGAACATGTATTTCAAGTTGTTGTCCAAATGTATCTTTAGAGGAGTAATCATACGACTCTCCGACCATTTTGTCACCCCAGTATACATGATGATAATCAAACAAGATCCACCCCGCATGTCAAAGGAAGCAATTGAGGCATTGTTAGGCATTGCAGTTTTTTATGCCTCACCATCCGACACTTTCATTTGAATGTTCTATGTGGAGAAGCCCCCACATGTTCTGCCAAAGTTTTCCTTGGACGTACTGGTCATGCAGGAAGTAGCGTATCACATCTTGGCAGGATTGACAACTAGACTGTAGTGGAAGAAGAAGGTACTTTGGCCCACTCTTCCCTTAGGGATTGGGTTAAATGGGATCTGAAGTATCAAGCAAGCAGATGTCGAAGCAGAAAAGATGAAGAAGTACCCGTTCAGCCTCCAAAGCTTCAACCCGTATGACCCACATTGCATTGTGAAGGATCACTATATGAGTGTTTAGTTCAACTGGATCCATGGGGCATTTCATTGGGCCAAGGAAGACTCATGGAGGTATTTCTATAATTCCTCCAGACCTAATGAACAGGTCAGATTCGCCATAGAGTGGTTAGCAAAGCAGCATGAAGAAGCATCACAGAGAGCACTAGCAGTAGCAGAGGCAGTAGAACCAAGCATACTTGTGAGTAACAAAGGGAAGAGGAAGATTGTTGACCGCATGGAGGAGGAGAAAAGGTAAAAGTTTCATGTAGATCCACTTGTAGAAGAAGCAACTATGGATATTTAGGCTTAAAGGTAGTAGCACGAGAAGCGAATCACATGAAATCAAAGGGATAAGAAGAGAATGGAAGAAGTAGAGAAGGAGTTGCATGAGATCAGGGAGAAACACCGGAAAGCGCAACATGAGAAGGAAGCGCAACAACAGTAGGTATAACAAAGGGTGCATCATGTGCAGACAGACAAAGCAACGCTCGTACAAGTAGTTGATTCATCTGAACAACTAGCATCAGGTGAATAAGGTGAACCATCGCGGGGGCAAGACTTTTCTCATGAGATAGAACATGCACTTGAATAGTGGGATGCAAAAATGGAGGAGGAGGAGTTGGAACAGGACACCAACCTCATGCCTCAACCCAAAGAGGTTGACTCACTCGCTTCAATGCATCTAGATGATGAGCAAGTCTTGAATGACCAAGGAAGCATTAAGATCCTTGGTGGTCATCCAGAAGAAGAGATGCATAACATCACTTTTGACGAATCTCATCACAGAGTTATGCAATCTCACAGAGTACTGACTCTAGAGGACCAAACGTCCCCTGCACAAATTGAAGAACAAGTGATCGTGACTGATGTGCACAAGCACCTAGCTCTTTTGGCTGATGCAACTAGAGTGTATGCCGAAGCCACTAGCTCAAGTGTTTGTTTTATCATAGCCAAGAATGAGCGCATGGCAAAGGAACTACAGGTGCCCAAGCAAGGAGGAGACTTGATGACAATGTTTTCCTAAGCTGAACTGAAGAAGGAAATACTAGATGAAGTATTGTCCCTTAACACAGTTACGCGATCATTTTACTCCAAGTTTGGTACCGTGCACCAAGTAGCCGTTCATCTCCACGAATGGCAGTAGTTATGTACGCGAAGAGCACACATCTTGAAGAACATACATGCCATTTTTTATAACATGCAAGCATGGATGATGAAGTACAAGGGAGCCCTGCTTCACTTGCAAAAGATGATGAGGGCCAATGCGGTCAAGCTGCAAGCACGTATCCAGATTCAGATCCAGAACTATGTGGACCTACCTCAAATCATCACTAGAATACAGGGTTCCCATGCGCTAGTATTCAAGAGCATGGATGTTGTGGTGCACACACATGCGATCCCATCACTTGGGACTCTCACCCAAGAAAGGATAGAGAACCAGGTCCGACTATAATTTGACTCATACTTCGACGAGTTGATGTGCACCGACACCAACCCAGACTTTCCTATCAGTGCAGATATTATGCGCAAGTATGTTGCTGGTCCGACCACATTGAAGACAATGATGTGCACGTTGTCAGATGAGTTGGACAGAGGAGCCCGAGCAGTGTACCCGGATGCTATGGAAACAAGGTTCAGGTTTTAGACAACTGTCACAATGGAACACACAAACACTATCAAGGAGTACCAATCTTGGCATCAATATGTTACTGTTGATCAGCATGAGGATGTCAAGCAGTTGAACTTCTATAATTGTCTAAGTAAAAATGATGTCTAGTTTGGTGTGTTCAATCCATTGTTCACGTGGGTACATGTGCATTGTAATGTTGAGTCATGTCAAGTGTAAGTAAAGTCTCAATACTGGATGTAACAATCATAGAGTAGGTGAAGAGTCATGAGGGTAGTTGAATTGTCACAAGGGGGAATGTCAAGGGTCACTCTACCGTTTGCTATAAATAGTCCCTCATAACTCATTGTATAGGCTTTTGGTCAGCCAAGCTTCTATTAATACTATCTTGAAGAAATATTGGAGAGTATTGTAATGCGCCTTGGCTTCTCCACTGCACGGAGCTAGTTCATCTCTTTGGAGGAGCAAGCGGATGTGGCTTTAAAATTTCATTGATCTAGCAGGTTTACATGGATGTATTGCATGATTGGAACTTACACTTCTTTATATAATAAGAGCCAACACATTTTCATGCATATGTTGTTATTGTAGTTGGACTATTCTGGTTACCTTAATGATATATATTGTTTAACTTACGTATTTGTGTATGAACTGATTCGTATGCAATTATGTGAATCTTGTTGCAAATGTGTTATTGGTTTAACCATCATTTTGGATTGTCAACTACTCTACTTTCCATCTTGTGATGCATCTTCTCTCGTGTGTTTCCTTCCCAGTTGAGTACTGATATAGGTTGTTAAGGGGAGCACTCATCTCACCCCTTTGTGTTAGCACCTTTCATGCACCTTCCCTGACTCACTACAACAGTCACACACTTGCTACTGAAAAAGTTATCTTATCTTCCTCTATGCGACATCGCGGTCAAGGCATGACCTTACGACCCACTGCAGGGACTCCGACACCAAATGGTCTGAGGTCTTATTGGGACTTCTTACCATGGATATCCCCTTAACATGTTGGCAGGTCCAGCACCGTCAACAAATTCTTATGGGGTCTGGTCCCTCCATACATCCTGACATATGTGGTTATATTATTATGCCTTGCAAGTGGCCAAATGGGTTACACTAATGGAACTTACAGGTAGTCATATCAACATTTCTTGGAATTCTGTCTTAACGGTTATATGTATCTAGTTTTCCTTTTACTCATCGATGTATTGATGGATTTTTTTTTTCTCTATCAAAGGTAAATTGTTAGTCCCTGTGGGGATTTTATGATTTAGCACGCTTGTTACCCTGGATGGTTCTTAGATTTTAATCTCAAATTCATATTTTATGCCATAGGTTTGACGAATTTGGGTCAACTCAAGTATAGTTTTGCATTAATTTTTTTTATCTACCAAGTTGTAATGTTCATGGATCCTAACTTGAGGAATCCTCAAGTCAATGGCCAAGGTTTTTCCTTAAATGTGGTTTCATGCACAAACCCTTGTATATTATTTCGTTATGCATGATAAATTCATCTGGTTTTCCTTTACCATTCTTCCGAGTATGATATACTATAACTAGACTTAGTGAACATATTTTATTAAGAGAAAGAAATATGATATCTATAATTTCCTCTTTAATTTTTGTAGTTATAGGATAGTATCCCTATGTTTTCAATCATCCATTGTCTTCAAGGTATTTCATTCCTATGCATTTTTTGTCTTGGTAGCCCAACACATAGATATTTCCTTTCATATCCCTCATGGACCCATCTCCTTGGTTCTGTAAGAACATTATCCCAATGCAGATTTATGTCAATTGAAGACTACGGTGGCTTCTTTACTGTTAAGTTGAAAAATATGGTTGTTTTCCTTTCATACCATGACTCTTTGCTGAATTGGGCATATAGAAATAACACAACATTTTAACATACCACCATCATCATTACAGAACTAGTAAAGCAAGATGAAAATGTATCCTACAAGAAATTAAATCTAATCTAAGGATATAATAGAAGTCATAGACGATGAATGGTTTTTCCTATATGGTTTCCAATTAACTTTTATGCACTCAAATTTCTTTGCAATATATTACAAAAGTATAATATTGATTTTTTATGCCATTTATATTTAAGTGATAAGGTGACAACATTAGTTCGCTACCTAGAATTATTTGCTACAAATTTAGGGTGTACACTTAGTTGATCACTTTGCTAATTTTCTGTTTGTTTAGTATACATGTCTCGAATCATGCAACTATGTTGCCCAATTCCATAAGTTTTCATAAGTTAATAGATATTTTTTAACTTCTCTTCTAGTACTATTTTCCCTAAATAAACTACTAAAGTACTATACCTTTCTCCTTTCTATCAGATATCATTGAAAGGAAGGATGTGAAAGAAAAATGTTTCTAGTTTCAAATGGTACAAGAATTTAGGTAGTATACAAATGCTCTACCTTGACTTTTGACGTAGATCACTTGCTACATGCATCATGAAAATAAAAAGAAATATAACTATTTTGAAAATCATAGCAAGGCTACAAACTCTAGTGTTTTGTGATTTTCTGTAAAATTTTGACAACATGATCCTTCATAGTGTTTTTATAATATACTCGTTTTGTGTAAAACATTGCAACTATACTTAGAAAAAAATAAAAAATAAAATCATAGATTTCATGTCAATCTTTTTCCTTGGATTTCTTGTTAGTTTTGTACCAAATAATGATTGCATTTTTCTTGTCGACGTTGTCTAAACACAATTGTTAGACATATATTTTCATTAAAATATTTATATTCATATAGATTACGAGTTAAATTTTAGCATGAGGCTTTTGTTGTGGTGATGCGTTTCAGTTTTATACTTTTGGTAGTTTATACTCCAGTCAGGTTTTTTGTTTGTAAGAGAAACTTATGCTTTAGACAATAATGAAAGTTTTCTTCCATATGAGCATATTCTACTATAATATTATGAGTTATACATAATTCCATGGGTATATTGTATAATTCAACACATCCTCTAGTTGAAAGTGTTAAAACTAAAACACATAGAGAAACAACTCCACTAACATTGAAATACATTTGAACAAACCTATGAGACATTTTGGTTCCAATGTTGTCTGTATCTAGAATCATGTGTTTCCTCCCTTTCTATTTATCTATAATATGTTGTTCTATTATTATCAAATGGTAAATGGCCCAAGGATAATCACTGATATGTATTTCTTGTTAACATTTGTTAACCATTACCCTTATTCAATGAATGTGCACTTTCCTAACGCTATAGTTTGTATTTAGTGAATGCCCACCTTTCTGAGCTTAAATCCTTTGAACAATCTAACTTCAATTTGTCCCTATATTACCTATGGCAAGGCTTTATTTGCATACTATGAAAAATCCAATTGCCAATAATTTCCATTATTTGGCTCTCTTGGTGACCAGGAATCCACCTAGAAATCCATTTTCATCACTCCTTGAGGATTGCAAAAGCATAGCCTTAAATTCAAAAACTTTAAGTTTTATAGTCTTACAACTAGGGATTGTGAGTGTGGTGTGCTTTGACATTGCAGAGAGTATATCTGATTGATACCTTCAAAGCTTGCTAATATCACGAGAATCATATATTGTATGATTTCAATTAATTCTCTAAACCATAACATTATTCTTTCATTTAGAATTCTTTTGTTTTTTTTTTTATATTTTTATGTGTGTGTCAGAAATAAACAATGACTTCTTTTGAAAGATCCAAATTGATTCATATTTTTGTTTCCTTTGTACTATAAATTGATTTATTTGTGGGTCCATCCACTTCAATTCATTGCCCAGTGTATCACCATATCCATGAATTAAGTCTTTCATGATTTGTAAGTATCATTATAATCTAACTATGTCAACACCAGTGCGGGTGATCTAAACTTCAATCCTGTAGAGTTTCATTAAGAATTAGTTATCTATATAATGAGTGAGTCATAACTCTGAAATCTAATAGAAAAGGGTTCATCAATGAACCACACCCCTCATTTTATGAATGGATTCACCCCTCAACTTTATTAATTTGATTTCTAGAGAAGACCCTTGGATATCTCTTGGTTGTTGGATTCAATCCATTACTGCTGCAAGGTTGTTGCTACTACTCTTGATGATACTGGTAATAATAGAAACATGATTAATAATGCTAGTAATATTATCTATTTGATTGATTATCTTAACTACTTGGACTAATTTATGTATCTTCGCATTCAACTGGGACTTTTTCATTACATTTTTAGAGATCTATAAAATATGAATTTATTTTTATTTCACTAAAAGGAAGTCAATTATCTAATGCAACCACTCCATTATTCCATCTGTGTAGTTCCCCTTTCCTTTGATTCTAATCAGTGTGCAAAAGAGGGACACATCAAAATATGCAGGCTTGTATTCCAAGATCTTCATGGATTTTCCAAATTCTTGCCATTGCCATTCTAGGCCTAAGAGTGAGGTGGAAGCCTCATCATTTACTAGCATATTCTCAATACAATAATAATTTTGAAGTGTGCAAAAATGTCATTAATTTTAATTTGGAACCTTGTACATTGTGGGGCATGGTCATATATATGTAGTCATTGTGCATTTTGTGCCTACTATTATGGAAGAAAAAGATCATTGATTACCCTTTCTTTTGTGAGATCCAGGGACAATGTAGCTCCAAACTCATCTTTGAAACAATTATATTTACAGAAGACGTCCTCTTTATCATCATAATTCTCATCACATTCTAAGTCTTTTGCAAGTTGGAAGTCTCTTTTGTTTAGAGAAATGTCCTCACAAGGACTATGCATCTTGATCTGTTTCATCTCTCTAACAATGACGAGAAATTTTGTGATCTTTTAGTAAGGCCAAATGTACTCAACCTAGCTACATGGGATTCTCCTATTATAATTGGGTGGTCTTGGAAGGTCCCAAGATCTACCCAATAAACTTTCAAACTTGATAAATATTATAAAACCTCTGAAGCAACCTTAAATTTTGTTCATGTCAATAGTTCTTCATGGCATAAATCAAAACTTCCAATAACATTGCTTCTCATGTTCTGTCACTATCTCTAAATATAGTCCCTTCCCTTTGACATGATTGGGCCAAAATAGGTGCCTTAGTGTCTCACCCTTGAAACAATAAGGGAACTTGTCATCGATAAACCTACTTTTAGCAAGCCTAGACTTTGTAGGATGGCCTTGATAAAGAAAATATTATAAGCTTATAAGAAATATTATAAGGTCAAATTGTCCTCAATTGGTGGATCCATATAACTCAGCATTTAGTGAAGACCATCTTGCATTGAAGACTAGGACTAATGGAATATTTTTATGCATAAAAGGGAATTTTCCTATTATAGTTGATAATGATTATCATAAGCCCATGTCCAATATCTCCAAAATAATCCTTGCATAGTGATATTGATTTCAGGTAGATCCTGATATTTAATAATATATTGAAATCTTAGATAGATGTTCTATCAAATGAAATATTTCCTTAAAATGAGAAAATATTCTAAAATCTATCCATTAACTCTGATCAATATCCTACAGATCTCGTCATAGCAATATTCTCTATTTATTGAGCCCATTTTCTTGAATCCTGGGTAGCTCTGCAATATTTTTCCCATGAATCATCCAATCCAAAATCGGGAAAATAGGTAGATACTAACTACTTTTGTTGCCTGAAACATTCCAAGAAAACTCATTGAACAAATAGATTTATAGTCTTAACAAGGTCTACTAATTGTAATCATGTTTTTATACTTTATCTATTTCTTAAAAATATTCTATCAAATATTGTCAAGCAACCCTCAAAATGGTCAATCTAAATTTCAACAAGGTTATCACATCTAGTCGCAAATGTAAATGCTTCTAAAGTTCTTTAATATTTCAAAATTCATGCCTTATACACAATCATTTTTCTATAGAATGTCCATAATTTTATTTCCACTCTTTAATAAGCATTGAACTCCTTATTCATGGTTAGCTTTATAAAAACTTATATGTTTTAATAATATTGGATGGGTCTGCCCATGAAGAAATGAGCATTTTTCTATATCATTTTTCATCAATTACTTTATTCATCATTATGATAAATGTGGTTAAGATATTGTGTCTATCTTTACAACTTACCATATGTAGAAATATGGTAAAATAATTTTAATTGCTCAAGAAATTTAATCTAAATCAAGAGACACAATTCTACTCTCCTACTTTGCATAAATTAATTCATAATTTAGAACAACATTCGAAAATAGTTTTAGGGAAAGAAAAATTCGCAAACAGACGTCAATTACATACACAAGTACATAAATTTATCTAGGGGAAACCAACTGGTAAAAAACCATTAAGCCTGCTTTCATTAATAAGATGAATAGAGAATGTATTACAATTGCTTGCTCACTCTGAGCTCAACCTACAAGTGAATAACCTTTCTCTCTACTCAATGAGAAGCTCTGACCCATACTTAGCCAATTTATGCCTCAACTTGCACCCTATTTCCTTGCACAAATCCTGAGGAATTAGGGACCTATTTTTTAGGAATTTTCCTCCAATTGATTGCACAATTCCCAAGGTTGGATCTGTGACTACATGCAACACCTATACACTAAATACTAGTGTGAAACTGATGTTACACTACCTTGGAATCTCTACCATGGCTAGAGAACTCAAATTCTCTGCATGCACTAGTTATTTTTGGTTGATTGATCAGTTAACTAGATGATCACTGAGTTATATTTTTGTCCCACTGCACACTGACCTCCAAATAGTTTTATCAATAGTTAGAACTAGTTTAACTGAATACAACTGGAAATAATTGAACTGGATTGCTACAAATTAGAAATGACACATGCATACCTAAACTCCAATTCCTTTAGCTTTAATTTTCTAAGTTAACTAAGTGACAAGGCCCATGTCACCTCGGTCAACTACTTCCAATTTTTCTACTGATGTGAAATTTGAATTTTATCAATTAGACTAAGGCAAATTCAAATTGAGACTCTCTTGCTAGACTTATCAATAATTCCTCTTAGCAAGAAAGGGACTTTCAACCACCCTTATCCCACACCTATGGAATTTTAACTTCCCTCTTGACAAAGCCTTTGTCAATATGTCAACATATTGTTCCTACATTTGATTGTATTATAGCAACAATATCCTCCTCTACACATAGTCCCATAAATGGTGATACCAAATATCTATATGCTTGGATCAATCATGAAATACCAGATTCACAAAGATCTTATTACAATTTTGGTTATCACAATAAATCATAGTTGGATCCATCTCCTGACCAAATAGTCCCATAAGTATCTTTCTCCTCGAGATTGCCTCACATGTTTCTTGACTTATAGCCATGTATCCAGCATCTGTCAAGCTGAGCACCACAGTCCTCAGCTTCCTATTGTACGAGGAAATTATTGTGGACTCAACACTAAAATTTCCACCTAATGTACTATTTCGGTCATAGAGGTTCCCTACCCAATCTGCATCTTTGAAGTGATACAAATTCCCTCCCTCTGTTCGTATGTACCATAATCCATACTGGGTAGTGCTTCTGAGGTTGCGTAAGACATGTGTTGTTGCCTTCCAATACAATTTGGTCAGCCTAACCATAGCTTGGTTTAGCTGACCGACTGCATAGCACATATTTGGTCGTGTGTTCACATGATACATTAGTGAACCCACTAGTTGCCAGTAAATGGTACCATAAACCACTTCACATGAAGCGACATTCTCCTTCCTCCAGTTGGTTGCTAGAAGTGTCTCCATGGGTTTAGTATTCTCCATGCAACATCTCTGTAGTATCTTGGTGGCATACTTTCCTTGAAATAACAACAGTTCCCCATCACCTTTCCATACTTCTAGCATGAGGAAGTAGTGCATGAGACCCATGTCTTTCATCACAAGTTCCCTAGCAAGGTCCTCCTTACAAGAGCTGATCAACCGCTCATCACATATCAATATTAAATAATCGACATATAAAACAATGATAACCAATTTACCTTCTACCGAAATATGATAGAGGTTCACATCCGATTAACTTTTGGTGAAGGCCAATATAGTGAGATAGTTGTCGATCTGAGTGTACCAAGACTGGGGTTACTGTTTGATACCATACAATTCTCGCCTAAGTCTACACACATGATAATCTCAATCAATTGTCTCAAAAACTTCTGGTTTCTTGATGTACTTTTCCTCCTCAATAATACCATTGAGAAATGTTATTTTTACATCCATCAAGTGGATCTTTCACCCCATTTATGTAGCCAATTCAAGAATTGATCTAATGGATGAATACCTTGCTATGGGAGAAAAGGTTTCCTTCTAGTCAATTCCCTCAACTTGAGATAATCCTCTGACCATAAACATGGCCTTATAGTTCTCTATGCTTTCATCCTCTTCATGCTTAACCTTGAAGATCCATCTCAAACCCACAACCGATTTATCTTTGGTATTGGGACCACTTCCCAAACATTGTTCTTCATGATGGATTCATATTCTTCCACCATTACATCAACCAAAATTGGTTTCTGAATTGCTTCCTCAAAAGAGGATGGCTTAGTCTCTATGATATTAGTCATTAGATCCATGTAGCTAGTGTACCTCTCAGGTGACCTTCTTTGTCTACACAAATTTGAAGAAACTCCCACATTCTTCCTCGCATCATGCACCAATTTATCAACTTCCTTGGTTATTTTTCTACCTTCTCTTGATGGTTCTTCTTGAGCGGATGTATCCACTCTTCCTCCTCTCTGATACTCCATTTGTGGCTACTGCACATCTTCCTAAGGCTCCTCCAGAGGCTCCTCCTTTAGAGCTAACAACTCTTGCTCTTGTGGGATCTGAAGTTCCCTGTCAAGAGAGAATCTCATTTCCTTCTCCTCATCAAAATTTAAATCCCTTCACTCAACTATTTTTGTGAGGGAAAGTAAGACCACCTGATAGTTGCTTGGATTTTTGGTGTAACCCACAAAAACTCCCAACTATGTTTTCAGCTCAATTTTCTTGCTCAAATATTTGGAGACATGGAACTAAATAGAGGCTCCAAATTTTTTGAATGAGACACATTTGAATTTCTCCTTGAGAAAGCTTCCTCCAATGTAATCATACCAAGAATCCGACAAGGACTAGGGTTCTACAAGTAGACTATTGTGTTACATGTCTCTACCCACAAATGCAATGGCAGAGCCTAGTCATGTAGCATAGAATTTGTAGCTCCCAAAATTCTCTGATTTCTTCCTCTTGGCTACCCCATTCTACTGTGGGTTATGGGGTGTTGTGATCTCTCTTTGAATGTCTTCTTCTGCATAGAAATCCTTGAAGTTATTTGAAACATACTCACCTCCATTGTTGTTGCTGAGAGCCTTAACCTTCTTGCTGGTCTCTTTCTCAACTAGTGCCTTGAATTCTACAAATTTTGAGAATGTCTCATCCTTCTTATGCATGAAGAAGGTCCAACCGTTCCTTGATAAATAATCAATAAAAATAACATAGTACTTATGTCTAGAAGTGGACTCTATCGAGAAGAGTCCAAAAACATAAAAGTGGACTCTCTCCAAGACTCCATGTGTTTTTCTGTCTCGATTATGGAATTTGCATGTCACATACTTCCCTAAGGTATATCCCTTGCAGACATCCTGCTGCTCAAGTGATTCTTTAGGGAGGCCAGTGGTTAGTTACTGCCTGATTTTTAAGGCACTGTGATGCAAATCACCTAATATACTATGCTAGAATTCATCAACATTGCGACTCTACACTTTCTTTGCCTTACCGCCTAATGTAGCACAATCTTCCACATCAAGTTTATACAGGTTCTTCACATGAACCTAGAACATATTCACCTATCTAGGAGCTATGTTCCTCAGAAAGGCTTTAACTTTACTTTGTTGGAAATGTGTTCACTACTTATGGGGGGTGAATTAGTAATGACTATGTTTATTAACTTTTAAATTCATTTTCCAATTACTGCAACACAATATTAATTAACCCATTAGTAGACTATATAATATAATAAAAATATGAGAACCATGTGAAATAATCATAGAATGATACAAAGGAAGACACAATATTTTTCTGGTGGAAAACCCTCCTCCTGGTTCAAAAGCCACCCTTGTTGCTACTGCGCTACTCAAATAAATATTTTAATTGTCAAGAAATTCAATTACATAGAATGTATATATGGATACTATCAAAGATATCTATGGTCCTCATATACGACTCTACTGACATCGATATGATTAACAAGCCTTTCCCAAAACCCATTGGAATTATGAAGAAATCTATTCTTTATACTGAATTCTCCGGAGCACCCACTCCACTCTTCTACTGACCCTTGTTTCACAATATTTCAGACTAGAGTCAATCTGAATTTCTGAACTAGAACAGGTCAACAACCCCTAGAAATATAGGCTCAACATATCATAACAATCTCACCAAAATAAATCTACATAACTCACTCAATCAATCACTACAACTACCCATCAACAATAAATGCAGTAAACATAAAAGATAATCTGATCAAAACATGATAATAAATCATGAAGGAAATGATATACAATCCTTCTTGCTCCTTTACCATAGTATTGCATAATATATTGGAATAAACATAATTATGATGCCATCTTCTATCACTGTGATCTGTTGAAGGTATTTTGCATAAATTCCTGCATAGTATGTGCACACCATTCTTAACGTACTAACATTATGCAAGCTCACACTACCATCATATTTTCTTCTCAATTCAACCAACTAAAAATACTCATAATCTCCATCTATTTGTAATTTTCTAAAATGGTTAAGGCAATTTTTTCTAATTATGTAGTGGAGCCCTATTCATATGTTGAAGGTGGTTCGGTTCATTTCTTCTTAACTCAATCAAGCTTATAACTTTGTTTACTAATGAATATTCTCTATTAACCATCCTATAGAAGCACAATAACATTTTTTCGACCTTATATAAAAAAGCCCAATAAAAATACTACTGGAGAAACCACAAAATAGATAACAAGCACGACTGATGCAGGGAAAATCATTCCCAGGTGGTATATGCTCTTTTCCTTCATAGGACTAGCATATGTATGCTATATTCATTCATGAAAGTAGTGTATACATCTAAAAATTCAAGTTCTACACTTGTTTCAAACACCTTTTCGAGATTCTCTTCAAGAGAGTGCTTGGGACATTGTGACAACCTTCCTCAAGCATACTTGATCCATTGTAGCCACTGCAACACTCCAGTAAAGTATTTTCAAAACTCCATCATCATCAAAAGTCAAACTATATTGAATTTAATTCCATCCATCAGGTGCTCCAACACTCAAGTCATCAAGCTTCTCCACATCTACTCCAACATCTGCAACCATCGATGATAGACTCTGCAACTGATCATACAAGCTAAAACCCATCCATACACACATCTAGTACCATAAACATGACTTGACAGTCTCCAATACTATCAACTAAGTGTAGTAGCTCCACATCCTGCCAATGCTTCCACACATAATCCAATAACCTACACTAACATCTACAACCACCAAGCTAAAGTCAAGGAACTGTAGGAGTGTTGCTAGGAAACATCTTCATGCATCAATGAAATCAACTAGGAGAGCCTTTTTTTCTTAAAAATCATTAATTATACCAAGTATATCACTAGTAAGGAAACCAAGAAGGATATCCAACTAAGATATTTTGCAAGGAGAGACCAGGAAGATCAAACCTCCCACATTTATTGTTGAGAAAAAGAAGGGAGAGGAGGTTGAATATTGGTTGTTAGAAATTAGAAAGTACCTTCAACTACATGATTATTCATGCAATTTAGAGGCATGCATTGTAATATGTCACTTGAAGGGAAATACAAATTTGTGTTGGTAGCATCTCAAAGAAGTAAAAATCTTTGGATGAAAAGAAAATTTCATACAGGAAGTTTAAAATATACTTCCAAAGGAAATACCTATCTCAGCAATACTATGAAAGGAAAACGTAGGAGATATTTGAACTGAAGTTAAGGATTATGACAATGGAAGAGTATGGTAAAAAATAATTTAATTGCTGAGGTATTTTGATTTTATAATGGATGAAGAGCTAAATATATAGAGACTCGTGAGTGGGTTTCCACCATTTTATGGTGATAGAATTAAATTTGGTGAACCAAAGAATTTGGATGAAGCTATAAGGTAGAGTACCTCTATGAGAAGGGAATAAAGCAAACATTTCAAAAGGTTTGGGATGACAAGAAAAGAACTAATATCGAGTAAAGGAATTAGGAATTCAAATCCTCATTTATCAAGAAAAATTCTCAACAAAATAAGAAAACTCAGTTACACCATAGTGAACCAAACAGGGTTCATTCATTGAGTAAGAGACCAAGATTTTATCCCATTAGGTGTCGGGGTTGTGGAGGAGAGCACATTCATAGGTACTGCCCTCAAAAAGAAGGGAAAATGAGGATGATACATCATGTCCAAGGAGTTCATATAATAGAGGACATGAGTAGAAGCATGCCTATAACCTGTGCAACATTGGAATAAAGGTAGGTTGAGCATTAGGTGCTTATGCTTGAAGTGGAGGTAAGTTAAACAACCAACTCATTATAATTTTAATTGATTCTGGAGAAACACATAGATGCCTTGATCCTAAGCTTGTTGAAAGATTTAAATTGAATAAAAGCAAGCATGGTATGACTTGGTTAATTTAATTATCTACAAGAGCTTAAAGAAGAATAATTGAATTTAAAAAATAATGCCAAATCAATAAGAATGGGATGGATACAATTACAAAGTTAAACACATATCATTGGGATAATATGATATCCTCATTGGTATGGATTTCTTGGAAAAACATCGTGCAGTATTAGGATATATAATAGAACATTTACTTTCCTTCATGAAGAAGGAAAACAAAGACAAGTGTAAGGAATTCAAAGGCCAATTTATGCTAGGGAAATATTAGCCATGCAATTGAAGAGAAATTTTAGAAAAGGGTGAAAATTTAAGTAGGTCACATGGAGGAGATAGCTAAGGATTAAGCGCCAAGCATTGAAGAACACCCAATACTTAACGGATTTGAAGATGTGCTTTCCAAAATTCCAAGTTTACTCCATAAAAGAGACGTTGACTTCTCTATAAACTTAGTACCTAGAGCTTCCCTAGTGTCCAAAAAAACCACATATGATGAGCACAACAAAACATAAATAATTACAAATGTATTTAGATGAAATCTTAAGGAAAGGGTACATTTTCCCGAGTGTGTCATCTTAGGGTTCCCCAATGCTATTTCTTAAAAAGAAGGATGGTACAATAAGATTGCATATTGATTTTAGGCAATTGAATAGTCATAATGGAGAATAAATACCCCTTGCCAAGAATAAATGACTTGTTTGACCAACTAAGGGGAGCTAAGGTTTTTCCAAAATCAATATAAGATTAGGTTATCATCAATTAAGGATTAAGGAAGAGGACATTTGTAAGAAAAAATTTCAATGTCGATATGGGAATTATGAGTTTGTAGTAGTACTATTTGGGTTATCTAATGCACCACGTGTTTTCATGTGCCTCATTAATGGAATTTTTCAAAATTATTTGCATCAGTTTGTTATTGTAATCTTGGATGGCATCCTAGTGTATTCCAATGAGGAAGAGCACGATTAACATTTGAGAATGGTGTTGTAAGCACTTAGAGAGCATCAATTATATTCCAAGTTGAGTAAGTTCTCATTTTATCAGAGAAAAATCATTATCCAGATCATATCATTTCATAAGAAGAGTTAATAGTATACCTTAAAAATATAAAAGAAATCAAAAAGTAGAACACACCCAAAAATGTGACTAAGGTAAGATCTTTCATGGGTTTAACATGCTACTATATAAGATTTATTAAGGGATTCTCAAAATAATCCCATCCTATCTCTTCCTTGCAAAACAAAGGTGTGAAATTTGAATGGTCTTAGCATTTAGAAATGTTATTAACAAGTGAACATATAGTAAACCTAGTTAATCAAAATAAATATTTCATTCTGTGCACAGATGCATGTAACGAGAGGCTTGGAGGAGTTCTCATGAAAAATGGGCATGTGATAGGTTTTGAATCAAGGAAGTTGAAGGAGCGTTAAAGGACCTTAAAAATATCGAGGCATTACCTCATGAGGGAAAGGTTTTAATTATGAAAAAATCACAATGATTTGAAACATTTGTTAGGAAAACAAAATTTAAATGTGAGAAAAATTAGATGGATCGAATTTTTGGTTGATTATGACTTTGAAGTTAAGCACATAAAAGGTAAGGAAGGTAAGGTATTTGATCCACTTAGAAAAAGGGTGCATACAATGCATGGTAGAACCATAAGTATATGCAAATATAATTTAAAACAAATGTTTTAGAGGTTGAAAATTCAAATATGCATGGAAATAAAAACAGACCTACAACAAGGTAAATTATAGCTAAAGTATAGGAATTAGGAAATAGAAAAAGTTGGAATTATTTTGTACAAAGGTATTGTTATAAGCCTATTTTCCCACATTTGAGTCAGTTGTAGTCATTCCTATACTATTGACCCTTTTGAATATATTGTAACATGTTTTTGAGCATTTCAATGCATGAATGCTAGTTTTCCACATGCAATATGCTACATCCCATGGTTCCTAATGTATAATATAGGTTGTGAGTGTCATATTAACCCTTTATAGCATACATATGTCAAGATGCTTCTAGAATTATGCATTCCCTAGGAGATAAATTTGATGGATTACCTTTATGACTTGGCTAGGGGCGAATTATTATATAATATCAATTTTAGATATTATATTTCTTTGGAAAAGTAACCATTTAAACATCAAATGCATAAAAAATGGGTAGTACTCATCCCCTGTACTGTAAGATAAATGTTAATCTACACCGTTATATATTACAATATCTAACTATTTTGACATACCTAAGTATGATTAGTAATACAAATTTTGTAACCTTAATTATTACTGGAAACGTGTTGGCATAACATGATGTCATTGATAATGGTATCAATGTTAGTATTGATGTTACTATTACTAGTACACCATCTAAAATATTATAGTAAAATTGAAATGGCCATAACAATGTAAAAGTCATGAATTTACTAAATTCTACCAACCCATTATTAATCAAAATTAATATTAGAATCTCAAATTTTATCACTAGGTTATGCATTGAGAACTTGTGATACAACAAAAATTTCATGTGATATGATATCCTTAACATTGAGAGGTTGTAGGAATTCAATTAGAATGTTACACAAATATTTAGCTGAAACTAGGTCCAACTCTAACATTGTCTTAAAGTTAATATATTTGAGTATTTATAAACAAATATAGAACAACGTACAATAGGCATCAAAATAAAAATAAAACCTAAATGAAATAGATCAATCAAGGACATAAAATACACATTGGTTTTTGTGAGAAATAACCTCAATAATGGGATGGGAGGTAAATCCATTGTCAAAGGCAAAGCACTTATCCTATTAATTGAAAAATCTTAGTATGCACTTCAATTCCTAAAGCTCAATACATTATTCATGATTTAGAATTAATGTTGATCCCTTCACTCCCTTTATGTCCTCTTTATGTATAAGTGAACAATAGATTCATAATGTCGAATTTGTCCACTTAGTGAGTGTTCATTAACATAGTTGATTTTGAAGGTCCTTTATGATTAATATAACTACAAATCAAATACTTTTATGACAAGGGGTCTATATGCAAAATAGGATTCACAAACACCAAAATGATCTCTTATTTTTCGTTCATAATGAGAATCACACTGGTATTTGAAATGTGGTGTTGACTTCAAAAGTTCAAATGTAGTCATGTTACTATTGGAATAGAATATGAATTTGCAAATTATTCAAAATTTTGTTTATACTTTTCCTTCAAACAAATTCATACCTAAATTAACTTATACCTTAAAAGTTGTCATTCCTTAAATATGAATTCTTGTCAAAGTTTCCCATGTTTCTAATGAGAGTTAGAGTAATAACTAAAAGATTTGATCTATGATCTTATCTATATTCCACTTAAAGGTTTCAAGGAAAATATTTTATAACATCTCTTACTTCATTGTCTTTCCTTCATGAAACTAGACTACTCACACTTCTAATGAACATTGTCCAAAATACTCATTTTAACCGAGGCCCAACCTCATACCTCATATATCTTGACATTATGGGAAATAAAAATGAAAAAATGGACATTAACAACATTGGTATATATTGGTATATATTTGGGTATGACATATATGAAGGTACACAATATTGTAAACAAGAAAAGCAATACTATAATAGAAAACAAAATTATAATATTGCGATAAAAGAGAACTTTTTATTAAGAATTAATTTTGGAAAAAATTATAATTAACATAGAAATGCATAATGGATATAATAGTAGTAATCTATGTCTTAAAATAAAAGTGACAACCAAGCACATCTGTAAAAAGCCCTTAACCAAAAAGAGAAAATGTCAATTTGTTACAATATGATGTAGAAGCTCAAAACCCAAGAATTGGGGTGATGAAAGAAAGGTGATCCCCAAAAAGGCTAAGTTACCATAAATTTCACATATGATATCTCATTTATTAATTTGACACCTCTTTCTAAAATATATTTAAAATATGCATTCTTGGAAATGAAAAGTAAATAATATTTCTTTTTCTTTTAAAGCTTGAAAATTGTGTTGAAAATTTAAGAGTTCAAAATGTTTTCCTCTTCCTTGTGATGTCCCTTACACAACTAGCGAAGGATGTTTGAAGTTTTAGTTTCTAGAAGATCCAACTCATTATACCTGAGCCTCATGAAAGGCATGTGTCACAAAATGACAAATAGTGGACCGCTCTAATGCAATTGACCCAAATTTGGTCAAGAATGAAAGGAAGACACATATAATATATGTTATACATACAAGGAGAACCATGTGGAGAAACATTTGATGCATTTTCCACATTTTGAATATGCTAACGATCGTAAAACCATCCATGCTTATTAGAGAACCTAATGTGACAATGACATCAAGTAATTCATGCAACATAAGTAACAAATATGTGACATTGGCCATGAACCCCCTGCATGAAGCTTAAAAAACTCAATTGCTTGAGCCAGTCCACTAATATAAAAAACAAAAATTAGTGTAGGGAAATAATAAAAGATATTGCACTATAAAAAGAAATAAAATAGACTATTACCATGTAAATCAAGTGTCATTTAAGAAATAATAGTAAAAAAAATACATTATATAGAATACTTCATAGTGGTTAGAATAATAGTAAATTATCTCTAAAAGGAGATGTGACAGCTAAGCTCACTTACAAAATTCCCTTAATGAAAAGGATAAAAGTTGATTTTGTTACAATACACAGAAAAAACTCTAAATTATATGTTTCATAAAGCATGAGCCCTAAACCTAGGTATTGAGCATTGGAGCTTCACCCAATGAACGTTTAACATAGCACATGCATTCATGGCATACTAAACAATACCCTTAGTTTGACTACATATTGGAAAATATGTCTAAAAATTACTTTGTTTAATCCCATAGTAATATGAACCCAATACACATTCCAAATTTAAAAAACCCTACTTTCACTAGATATTGTAGGTATCCATTTTTTCGTTAACAGTTTTTATACCCCTTATTATTTTTTCACTAACTTTGAGCTCCATACAACATATAAAAACCTTTTAACCCCTATTATAATCTCAATATATTATGTCATTTTTTCCTCAATATATATCCCCCAATATGAACACACGTGGTATGCTATTTCTCTCGTAGGGAAGCCCTATAGTATTGAGATGGTGAAAGAAAGATAGATTGTGGAATAATAAGTTGTGTTGCCACCTTTTTCAAGCTCATACATTTGATGTATCAACTTTTGTTCTTTGATGCAATGCCTTGTTTGAAATCCCTCAAGGACATTTTGTCTGGGAAGAAAGTATGAAAAATATTTCTTTTGTTTTCAATCCTTAAAATGTTGGGGGATTAAAAAATTGTAAGAGGTTTCTGACTAAAAAACTAAACAACATTCCCACTAAAAAACAATAGAAACAATTTCCTCTAAACAAAAAAAATAACACGACATACCTCCATGGATAATTTTATTTTATTATATATTATTTATATGGGGTATATTATCATAAAAACTTCCATGTGCATCTTTTCTCTGGTTGCATTTTCCTCGATTGTATTTTATTCAAGACTTTAAATTTATATAGCTTCCTATATGTTTGTATTAAAAGAAAAACACATATTTTTATAAAAGTGTATGAATTTGCAATAATAACGTTATAAATATCTATACAATCCTAACCATCATACCTGCATAGTTTCTTGTGCTCCTTTACATGTGAGTTCTTTTATGTTATATTAAAGCACATAACAAGGGAGATTGGTTTGTTATTTATATAAATATTACATTAAAATCTTGGTAATATTGCATTAAAATTGTGGCAGTGCTTACCTCAAAGGGGATTGGCTTGTTACTTATATAAATATTGTATGGAAGAAGTATAACTTGAGTTAAACAGGTGTACCTTTAAACTTAACTTTATTGTATTGAATAGGGCTCCAGTTATATGATCTCTGTTCAACTATCGTTGTTATGACTGGAAAGAAGTCTGAGGAGTGATTTCCTTGACTTATTCAAGGCTATTCACCTGAATTGTGGACAAAGAAGCTTCCTCGGGATGAGCTTCTAGCAGACATCGTCCAGTCAAGCACTCCTGCTTTGGTGGTGTGGCTCCAGCTTAGAGAGTAAATCCAGCGTAGTGAAGTATTTAAGGAAGCTCCTTCTTCTATGAAGTGCCAGGACACAGATATAGGGTTGGTTTCAGGGTATAATATCTGGATATTGCATATGCTATTAATATATATTATCTGTTATCTTATTTAACAAGAGTACTGGTATATAACTCGTTGTTCTTTCGAACCAGGGTGGTCCGATCCAAGTTATCTAAATTTTCGTTACGTCGTAGAGGTCGGGTAACCAATTCGAGTACATCTCTCGCATTGGCAAATCCATGAATCTGGGCAAAAGTAAATTCAACTAACCATTTAGTACCAATTCCTCTCGCCCCTAAAGGGTTAGCATGAGCCATTCCGGTGATGGCTAATTCGGGTTGTAGCTCGTGCATACGTCGTATCTGATTCGAATTGTCTGGTTTCTCTACAATTCGTGGTATGGGCATACACATTCTTATACATGTATTTTGTAATAGCGCTAATTCAGAAGCTTGATACCGTTTATCCATATATGGAATACCAATTTCATAAACGATCATACCACATCTGATTAAGAATCTGGCTATAGATATTTCTATTAGATTATCTCCCATGAAAAAGACAGATTTTCCGTGTACCAAATCAAGATAATCTTTTAAACTCTCCCATATCCGTTCCTCTCTTTCCTCCAGACTCTGGGCCTCAATACCAAATACAGGACAAATCCTTTCGATCCAAGCATGCGTTCCGTCTGGACCAATAGGAAAAGGAGCTACGATTAATTCGCATTTTTTTCGTCTTATCAAAGTTGTTGTTGTACGACTAAGAAATGGGTTAACCCCACAAACATAAACCCCATCACCCAGTGATGGAAGATCGGCATATCTTTGAGCGGGCAACCAACCTGATACCTTGATGAATTGGCGTCTTAATTCTGTATCAAGTTGAGAAACCAAATTCGAGGGTAAAGACCCAAAAATAACTAAGGGAGGATGATTTGCATATTCCACCAAATTCTTTTCCTTCAGAAGAGGAAAAGGGAATAATTTTGTTTTAGTTTCTTTTGATTCACCAATGGGTAATTCTTGGTCTGGACAACGATGTGCCATTACAGCTAAGACAGTATCTCCCCCTGAGTAAAAGCATAATCCAGTCCATTTGCTCTTGCCACTAGAATTGGTACTCCAATTTCATATTCCAATTTGGGTGCCATACCTTCCAAATCCATTTTTATTATTTCTGTAGTACAGGTGCCTATCCATATGATGACGCTGGGGTCTCTATCTTTTCTTATCCGAATACAAAGCGTTTTCAATTCCTCATAATCGTTCAAATGGGCCGATATATCTCCTTCTTCTAATTCTGCCATTGCATAGCGGGGTTCTGCAAAAATCATAACTCCAAGTGCATTTTGGAGAAAATAACCACATGTTTTTGTGCCCACTACCAAAAAGAAACTGTCTTCAATCTTTTGATACAACCAGGATACACAGCTAATAGGACAAAAGCTATGATAATTGCCCGTTTCACATTCAAGCGTTATAGTTTCAACAATTTTTGTCGACATAATAGGGAGGGAATAAAAGGCTAAGGATAAATAAGGAAAAGAAATAATGAATAAAAATACTAGTAACACAAAAGAATGATAACAAGAAATAATAAAATTGTCAACAAATTGACAACAAATTGTGGAGAAGTGGAGAAATTGTTGATTCTAAATCCTCGTAAACCCAAGTAAATTTTCCTTATTATTTTTTTTCTGTCCCCCACCACCAATGGGATTTAGATAAAGATCAGAGAGTAAACTGAATAATTCCCGATCTGGAATCTCTTTTGGGACAATACCTTCTGGTTGGGACAATATTTGATCTGCTATGCCTAGATAATAATTACAAACATAGTTAAGGGATGGTTCAAATCCAACCATTTCAAATAAGGTTTTACCCTTTACTCTGGAAACTCGGATATCCTCAATAATAGGTAATACTTCTATTACGGGCATTGGACAGGCTTCTACATATTTATTTATAAGATCTCTTCTAGATGTACGATTTCCCACCAAGCCTGCTAATCGGAGTGGATGTGTACGAGCTTTTTCCCTTATAGAGGCAGTAATACGATTAGCTGCAAATAATGCATCGAATCCATTATCTGTAATAATAACACAATAATCTGCATAGTTCAATGGAGCGGCAAAACCTCCACAGACCACGTCACCTAATACATCGAATAATATAATATCATATTCGTAAAATGCATTTAATTCGTCAATCTTTGGAGGAAAAAAGCAGTGTCATCATTGGATGACAAATGGGAAATTCATAGAAAATTGCAATCTTCACCACGTAATAGTGCACCTACACGTCTCCATCGACGTTGTTCTTCGACTGGAAGACCTAGAG